>VXBO01001767.1:28284-68998 GCA_013400135.1 Rhinoptilus africanus | reverse complement strand
CTGGAAGGCAAAGGGGCTCACGAGAGCTGGCTGGTGTTCAAAGACCACTTCCTCCAAGCTCAAGATCGGTGCATCCCTAAGAGCAAGAAATCGGCCAAGGGATGCAGGAGGCCTGCCTGGCTAAGCAGGGAGCTTCTCAACAAGCTCAAATGGAAAAAGGAAGTTTATACTAAGTGGGAGAATGGCCTAATCCCTTGGGAGGATTATAAGAATGCCGCCAGAGCGTGCAGGGATGAAACGAGGAAAGCCAAGGCTGCCTTAGAACTCAGCCTGGCAAGGGATGTCAGGCTCAACAGGAAGGGCTTCTTCAAGTACATTGGAGGCAAAAGGAAGACCAGAGAAGCTGTGGGCCCACTGTTGACTGACACAGGAGCCATGGTGACGGAGGATGCGGAGAAGGCAGAGTTATTGAATGCCTTCTTTGCCTCGGTAGCCCTTTGCTGGCGGGGAAGGGGGCGGATGGCGCCTGGCTCCGGGCTGCAAATCCCAGCCGGGGAAGAGGCCGAGGTGCCGCCGGCCTGGCGGGATTGAGGCGAG
This sequence comes from Rhinoptilus africanus, assembly GCA_013400135.1. Classification (NCBI taxonomy): domain Eukaryota; kingdom Metazoa; phylum Chordata; class Aves; order Charadriiformes; family Glareolidae; genus Rhinoptilus; species Rhinoptilus africanus. The sequence continues at coordinate 68,461 of VXBO01001767.1, read as the reverse complement.
CCTGGGGCCGGCTGGGGCTGGACCCCGTGGCGGCATCCCGCCGGGATCAGCAGCTGGGCGGGGGCTGGATGATCCCAATCGGTTCTTCACAGAGGCAGGGGGCTGCCGCCTGGGCCAAGCCCGGTGCTGGCGGCGGAGCGAGCAGCAGTGAGGGGGGAGCCTCCCTCTGCAGCCTGTCGGGGCCACCGTGTCCCCCGCCACCGCCCGCAAAGACGGACGCCAGGCCGGGGGTTGGAAAGTTGGCTGGTCCTTCCCACCTCCAAACCCAGCGCCTGGAAGGGAGGTGGGAATAAAGGGAGCCTCTGAAGAGCTGTCGCGGTGGGATAGGGGTGGATATTCCTCAGGATTTTGGGGCTCCGGAGATGATGACTTATTTCTCTCATCCGTGCCATGTTTAAGCATCAGGTCAACCTCAGACTTAGAAACCGTCTTCGCCCTCTTTTATTCCATTCTCATTTCTTTCTTTTTCGATCACTTCAGGGTGTCGGGAACTACCTTACTCTTCGGTTAAGTTCTGGATGATGTAATTAAAATTCAGAGTAATTCACGGTTCTTGTTAGCTAAGTAGCTTGGTGATGACAAGCTAAATGTCAGAAGCTCCCTAGTCTTCAGCTCCGCTCCCAGCCTGCTCTCCACGGAGAGAGACTTTTTTTGGAATAGCTTCATGGCTCCTCCACTCTACTCTTCTGTCAGCTGGTTGTGGTTTGTTTTGACTTTTTTTTTTTTTAAATCCTGACATTTCTTTTTTTCAGGTCTGTTCTCAAACATCTGGTTATGGCGAGGCGTTGCTGGAGTCCTTGCTGCTGCTGTCATTTTGATTTTGGGTATTCAGTTTGGTGAGTGCATAAATCATTTTAAAAGAAAGTATAATTAGCCTTAGAAATTAACAGAGTTTTAGGTTGTCAGAAGTCCCTCAAAGCCACAAAAAGTTTATTCAGAACTTACCTTGTCTCAAAGTTAAACAAGTGTCTCATGACATACTGCTTAAAATTGTGATCAAGTGCCGGAGAAATGACTCTACTAGTTGTGTTAGGGAGTGCTCAGTTTAGTCTTAGTGTACTTCTGATATTCAAGTTTATAACCTCACTCTTGATTTTAATCCAAGTTCAGGAAGACAAATAACAAATTGCAACCGATCTGTAGTCCTTCAAAAAATGACACTACAATAAACAGAGCTATTAATTCGGGTGGGAGGAAGCAACACTTGAAAAAACTGTATTTAAGTTGTAGAAGAGTTCTTGGAGGATACGTTATTATCACCTTCTCAGCTACTTCTACCAGCCTGCCCCGATCATCACTTTAAAGGTATATCCGCAACAATAAGAGTGCAGGAACTAGAGCATATAATTGGTTTACAATAATTATTTCTGCTGGGTAGAAGTAATAACGCTGTGGTTAGACTTAGATCATTTCAGATGATGCAGTCAGAAAGCAAGCTAAAAAGCTCCAGAAACCTTTTCCAGTTGAATTAAATGGGTAGACTGTTTTTTGTCTTTTTACAGTAAACCATTCTTCAGACAAGGATTTTCCTGTTTGTCCTTCCCTGGAGCTCTGTCCATCAGGTTGGCTGTATTTCCAGAGGAAATGCTATTACCTCTCAGAGAGCGAAGCCAACTGGAACTCCAGTCAGAGCTTCTGCTCTTTGCACAATGCTTCTCTCCTGGTGATTGAAAATCGTCAGGAACTGGTAAGGGAACAAAAACGGGGTCCTGGTTTCACCTCATCTCACTTCCGGGGAGCTGCACGGTGTGTTCTTCCAGGCTCTTAAGCTGAATGGTTTGAAAGCTCATGCGAAGACGGTGACGAGTCACAGCTTGCCGAAGGCTGCGTGCCTCCTCTCCCTGCAAACAGCAAACATCACTTTTAGCAGCTGATATTTTAAAAAAATGCCCGAGGCTTATCTGACTTTCATTTGGTGTTGCTCACAGCTAGAAGTACTCACATTGAAGGCAACTATCAGGGTAAACACTGTTGCATCTCATTCGTCTTTAATTAGACAACGGTTCTCTCTTAGCAAGCTAGGTTAACAACAACCTGGTAGATAGGTTAGCCTTGACCTTTGGAGTTAGGAGGTAGTTATCCTAACCATAGCTTCGAGCATCTAACCATAGCTTCGAGCATCTTTTTCTGTATTATACTACAATGTTAGGAAAGAGTCCACCTAGCACAAAGACCTAGGAGAATACATTCTTCCATATCTGTTACAAACCATGATAGCAGACCTGGATAATTTAAAACAGCCTCTCTCTAGGTCGGCTCTAATCTCTAAAATGTCTTCCACAAATCCTTGCTCGCTAGTAATAAAAACTCAGCAGGATGAAGATACATCAGTAATGAAAAAAATGCGTTAGCTGCAAAGGTGTCCGTCATTCTTCGAAGACTTTCTTGTGGAAAGACTGTAAAATGACGCATTTGCAGTTCCACAGCAGTTCTTAATATTCAGTAGTATACTTGCATTCTCATAGTTGGCATTTCTGTCACTACAGTATCTGAGTGCCGTCTGAAAATTAATCCATTTGATTTCTGATTGAGTTGTAAGTTCTCTTTCAGTTACGTGGATCACGCAAGATCTGTTAAATTATTTCTTCAGGGAGAAAGGCAATGTCATTGTTTTGCTTTCTAGCCCTGGACCACAGACTTTGTATTTTGATAACTGAACTGAGCATGCAGAACTTCTTTTCTCATATGGGTTTATTCCTACAGAGTTTTATGGTGAAGATAACAAAGGAAGACCCGTGGATTGGACTCTATAAAAGAAATGAAGAGTTCTTTTGGGTAAATGGGAAAGCATTAGACAATAAACTGTAAGTCAATGTTGAGGGGTTTTGCTGGTGATACTAGGTTATGGGAGAGTAAGAGGGGATAACTAATACAGATATAGACAGTGACTTGAAAGAAATATCTGTAATGATGTTGAAGGGATGACTATGGAGAGAGCATGGAATGCAATAAAGATGTCACATAGCATTGTTAAAACTGTGACAGATGAAAGTTAGGGTAATGCCAGGTTCAGAAGCAACCTGAGATGGGAGCTCATGGTAACAGACAGTATAGGAAAATGAAGGTTAAACCAAGATACCAAAGCAACAGGGGGAGGTGTGGACGATTACAATAACACAAATTCCTCATTGGAGAATATATTTTACAAAAGTCTAACCTGCATGCAAGCTACGTGAGGTTTATAGCAGAGATATTCGGGAGGCTTCAAAGAGATGTTTTCATACTTCTTATAGAATGTGCCTACAAAAAAGGCTGCTGGGGGGGAAAGGTGAAGCTGTGTATTTATATTACATGAGTTGCTCTGTGGTCATTTCTGTCCCACCAGTCTCAGGTGTGGGGCAGGTTGTTACCCCCCTGACGGCTGTGCCATCTTCTCAGAGACTGCTGCTTCTCGTCTTGGGGCAGCTGCCGGCAGGATTTGGTAGAGTTACTGGTGACAGTAATAAGCACTGAGATTTCACTAGTCTGAAATGAACTTAAAAAGTGGGATATTTAAATGTTCTTAAGTTTGTGACATTACTAGTGGTGGACGACTATATTCAGTTCATCCTCAAGACTTGAGGACGTGATCTGATGAAGGCCTTATGCATTTAATGTGAGATGTGAGCAGCACGTAGGCAGCTCAAGTTGAAAATTACAGTCCTTCCCACTCTTGCTTATCCCCTGCCTGCGATACAAACATCGACTCTTTTCATTTTCAGCGATGAAGTTCTTCACATTCTTAGACTTCTGCCTCTGTGCTTGCCTCAAACTGCCCCTCCTGTCTTTAGAAGGGCAAACACCTTGATGTCTAAGCTCTCTTGCTGTTAGAGTCACGTTAGCGCTGGTGGGGATTTGTCCTTTGGCTTTTCCAGAGGCCGTACTAGTTTGGGTGGCCTATTCACAGAACACTGTAACACTTCATTTGAAAACAGAGTTGGTGAAGGAGCGTACCTCTCACATAGCAACACCTACGGTGTGGAAACAGAGGTTCACTTCCCATTTCCAACGCCCCCTGAACCATCGTGCCGTGTTCAGTTCTGAGGAAGAAGGAAATGAGCCATTTGTTTCACAGCTTCCGCTGGAACGTTTTAGCTACACAGAAGAATGTGGAAGTCAAAAGTGGAGCCAGTCTTCACAGCGCAGTGTCCTTGAGAAGGGCAAACTGGAATTCCAGTCTCCTCTACGGGCATATTTAAGTGACCACTAGATAAGCTGCAGGAGTACTGCGAGTCCTAGATTTTGTATTCTGGGGCCAAGTCCCATTAAAAAAGTACAATCTTCGTGGTGGTCTCTTCAAAGGACAAGTTACCGCCCTCTTGTGATGCCTTGTCTGTGTCAAATTGGTCTTTGTACAAAGAGAACCTGTGATCCCTGTAGGTCCTGTTGCTCTATTGCATTATTTGATTGTGGGTGTCAAAGTAATCGTGTCTTTCATTCTCGCTTACAGGATTGAAGTGAAAGGCTCTGGAAACTGTGCCTATCTTGAGCCAAAAGGAGTCTCGGCCTCTGGATGTTATTTAACCAGGAAGTGGGTCTGTAACTTGAGTATTAGCTTAGCACGTTAAAGGTGGATGAAGCCACCACCCCGACACTTAACTGCTCTGAGATGATGTCTGCACAGGCTATGTCTATACTCCGGGTCCTGGGAACACGTCTCAGCTCCTCCCTGGAGGTGAATGACTTTTCTGGTAGCCAGAATTCTCCACCCATGAAGGAAGCTTCTGTTTTTTAAAGATACCATTGAAAAGGCTTGCTTCAGCATCTTGAAAAGTCATTTCCTTGCCCCATTTTTCTAGCTGCTGCTCAGCCTGTAGTTTCTTTCTGGTGTGTCATGAGTATTTCTTCCACTAACTCTTCTCTTGTGGGATCCTAAGCAGCTGCTCTTTCTTTTCCTTTTTGGTGTATGGTAGGAGGTATTTGTTCTGCTTTTCCCTTAGCCAAGCTCTGGGTGCAGGGATGGTTTGTGAAGTGGGTCTGCCTGGAGGTCTACCAGTGCCTCTCAGATATAGGGTGATGCAGAAATGAGCACTGTTGTTTTAGACAGGGTCATTGCAGATTTCGCTCTCCTCGTTTGATGGGGTGCATCTTTCGTGATTCCGCATTGTGTTCCATGTTTTGCTAATGTTATTTTACATTAATCATGTGAAATTAGCTTGACAGTATTATCACTGGCATTTTTGTAGCTGCACTGCACCTGAGGTGGTTCTTCCCACAGCACTTATATTACCAAAAAAAAAAAAAAAGTCAGAATGGATAGAATATTTCTTTACCTGAGCATCTGCACTGATGAGGAAAAAGAGTTTGAACTGAAAAAGTAATAGTGAAGCTGCAGGCATTAGTGTTGTAAAGTTAGAAATAGTTCTCAGTGTGAATTGGCAAAATCATGAGAATAAGAGAATTAACAGCAAAGGATGTTTCTCTGTGGTTTCCTTGCGTCCTGTGCCTGTCAGATTGTGAGGCTTCCGAGCAAGCAGTACATTTCTGGATGGACAATGAGTGGTTTCTTCCGTGCACCTAACATTTTCAGCAGCAACACCCAATGTTGTTGAGTTGCTATGAGCCTGAATAGAATCGGGATGTGATCCTGCTGAACTCGGCCCGCTCACGTCTAGTAGGTAACCTGAAAATTAAAAGTGCCATTTGACGCAGAGGAAGCAAAGCAGCTTATTTTCCTGGAAGGACTATTCCTTATCGGGTTTCTAGAGAAGGAAGACTGTGTATAGCGAGGCAAAATAATTCCCTACCCAGAATAAAATCTGGAAAATTCGTTTTGGTGTGATCTGGGTGCCATGGAGAGGGCTATGGACCCCGCGGGACTTCTTGAAGGAGCAAGTGGAGCCAGTCTTGGAGAAGCCACTAGAGCGCGCTTTAGTTTCAGGGAAGAGAAGACAAGATAATTCTCTCTTTTCTTTTTTTAAGAATGTGAAATTGCACCATGTTTGACGGGTTTTTTTGAAGTGTTGTTGGTTCGTTGGTGGTTTTTGTCCTATTTGTAATGATTTTTGTCTTCACTGGGTTTTTACGCAAGTTTAATTTCTGTCTGCTTTTGTTCATGTCTTGTTTATGCCTTCATTATTTTCTGTGGCAATAGGACTTCCTTGTAACAGGACCATGCAGTATGGATATTGTTAACAACTTGTGACTTTTAGATGTTTATTTATGTGTGGTGACTAATTTTTCTGAACTGCACCTTTTTTTAATTGCTTGTATTCTTTATAGGCACAGTAACAGAACTCTACAGTATGAATAACCTAATAATCTATGTGTTAATTTATATGTAACTAGTTGGAGGGAAGGGCATTCTGCAATGTTTTTAAATTAACTAGCTCTGAAGGATATGGTATGTGCAATAGTCCTGAAAGATAATAAATATCTTTACAGAGCCTCTGAATTACAGAAGTTTGTGTCTTAATACTGTGCCATTAAAAGTATTTTTCGTCTCAGGTACCATTTGGGGAAAATAAAATCACCAGACTGAAGCAAAATACAATCTCCAGGTTTTGAATATAAAAAGATCTTTAATCAAAATATTGGGGTTGACATGAGACAAGACATTGGACCCAAAAGAGAATGCAATTCACTTCCTAACGCTTCTAACACATTTTCACACTTCAAAATATGTCAGACTTTTAACAAAACCAGTTAACTGAAATGTACTTCTGTGGCAATGCTGAAGTGTGCATAGTGAAACACACACTGTGTGGTAACTTTGGAGGGAAATGTGGAATTTTCCGCAATTCACTCTTGCAAAGTTTTCCAAGTATTTGCATTAGGGCCATAATATTACCAACTTTCACAAATTTGGTAGAAATTTTTAAGAGATAAGGAGTATTCACATACCGTGTTGTGTCTTAGCCTTTCTTAATGCGCTGATTCACCTGAATATTTCCTTTAACTACAAAATAATGTCACTCTTACATTTTTTTTCCATCAGTGTCGTCTATGGATAGACTCCAAAAATGGGAAATTTTGGTTCTTTAAAGAGGTATTGGAAGAACTGCGAGCACAGTAGGTTATGATGAAAGCTCTTTGTAATCTTACTCTTAAGGGCCGCAATTAGCATCTTCATTAGTATCCAAAGTCCACTATGCTAAGAAATGCAGGATCAAGCTGCAAACTTACTTTACTCGGAGTGGTGTTTGATGAAGCACTACACTTCAGCGGCCTTTTTTTTTTTTTTGATTGGTGGAATTACTCAGGATTTAGTGAAGGCTTAAAATGTAGGTAAGAGCTTCAGTAAGGCCCCGCAAAAACATGTTAATTACATTAGTAATAGCAAGAACACTCATATAGTCGATGTTTCATGAATATTGTTAAAACCTAAACACCACAACCAATTTGAGAGAAGCTAGCTCAGGAGTTTAAGTTTTCCTTGTTAAATTCAGTCATCAGGGTCAAGAAACACCTGCCATAAAACCAGGAATTCAGCAGTCGTCTCCAATGCATGGAGAAGGGTAATCTTTCAAGTACCCTGAAGGGACATTTTTTCAGTGGGAAATATACCTCTATCTATAGACAGATAGATATTTCTAATTAATTTCAGACTCTCTCCTTGCCTTTGCTCCTCTGTCTAGAATAAACAGGCCAGTCCCCACACATGTGCTGCACTGCGTTTGGAGGATTTTTTTTGTTGTTGTTTAATCACTGTTGCAAAACAAGTCACTGGAAATAACAACGGTACAAAAATGAGAATAACAGCAGTTTTTCAAATCAGTCTTTAGCTGCTGATGCTCCATTCCGTAGGGTAAATCTGTGTTGTTTTTTTGTTTAAAAGGAAGTCAGCCACACATAAGGTATGCTTCACTTTTTAATCTGTAGCCCCAAAGTCCTTCTGAAGAGCCGTCGTGCTGTGCTTGTGGAACGCAGCAGACCGCGTCACGTGCGTGTGAAGTGTCTCTTTCCACTGAAGATCTCTACGCCTTTTCAACTCTCACTTACACACACCTACTACCTTCCTGGCATCTCTGCCTGTCCCTAATTAAGTGAGGTCTTTCCCAGCAGTGTCCATAGATGGAGGGGTGTTATTCTGTTGGTGTTACCATATTGCTCAGGAGCGTTTTGTTTCCACAGCTGCAGTCACGTACGTGCTAAAGCCGTGATACTTTACACCGAGAACTCGTGTGCAAGCGTATCTGTTGGTTGCTCATCTCAAGTTGCCAGACATTAACCACAGCCACAGGGGCACCAGACCCTACTGCAGGTATGAGACAACGTAGCCGGGAAAAATGCAGCTGCCTTTCATTACGTGTTTCACAGCAAAGATGAGCTAAAGGCTCCACGTTTCAAAAGCCTCATTGGTAATAAGGGCTCTCTCCCTCATTGGTAATAAGGGCTTTAATCCAGCCTGTGCAATTTTTGTTAGAGTGGCACATTGGATTTTAATGTGAGGTTTGGGTTTGGTTTGCTTTGGTTTTTCTATCTCCAAACACAGCTAACCCCACATGGCTAGCATAAAAGTACATAAAACCACAGTAAAACTCTAGGAACTTAGAATCTCCCCCTGACTGGCCCCAAAAGGGCCTTGAAGTCCCTTCTGCTATAAATTATTGCATAGTTCTATGAAATGAGGTAAGAATTCAGCCTCTTGTTGTGGAAAGCACAACACAGTAGAGTTAACTTCAGCAACAGTTGAAGAGATCCTGCCTGAAATTGAATTATGGTGGGTAAAATGAAAATTTACTTAAGCAACCCTGTCTGTAAGCACAGAGAAGTAGATTTTACACCTTTGCAAGCCAGCAGGATGCAAGTATGACAGTGCCTCAGCTGCTTTGCCCTACAATCTGAGAATATGAGACTAGAGAGTCACAGTTTAGAAAGGGGAATAACTTCTGAGCTTTCTCAACATTAGCTTTCACATCAGAAGTGTTTGATACTTTATTCGAAGAAAAAGTTGGTTCAGTTACGAGTTGAATTGTCCAACCTGTCACGTAGGTAGGACTCCGATGTCCCATACCAAAGATGGGATAGGAATGGAGGCAGGTACATCTTTGACAGCTCCAAGGGAAGCTGAAGACCCAGAGAACCTCAGGAGGAGAGGCTGGTGAAGACCCTTAAGGCCTGTTAGAGGACTCAGGGCCCTGGCAATACCGCAGAGGAGGTATGTAATTTCCAAACAGGAGGAAAACATTATTATTACATCTTCACTTCCATTGTTCCCTGTGTTATTTTTTTAATTTCCCTGCTTACACATGACTTGATTTGCTCACTGTTGCAACACAAGTCACTGGAAATATCTCAACAATGGTATAAACGTTTGCCTTGCATTTAGTCAGTCTCAATTCAAAGACACGTGCTAGCTACAGATCTAGAGGAATTATTACCTTTATTAGACTAAGGTGTTTTTAAAAGCTGAGACAAATGACACGTGTCTGATTTCTTAAAAAACAATTCATGACATTTGTTCCTTTTTTTCAAATATATGAATCTAATAAGGGCACTAAGTCAGACTACTCTTAGCATTTTTCTAGTCTAGATCCAGAAGTGGTATGTATCCATGACACTTGACTGCCTAAGTAAAGTATTTACTGACAGCACCCACAGGCATTAGTTTCACCAGCCTTTAGCTTCAGTACCCAATCATCATCAGTACTTAAAGGGGGCTTATAAGAAAGATGGGGACAAACTTCTTAGCAGGGTCTGTTGTGATAGAACAAGGGGTAATGGTTTTAAAGTAAAAGAGGGTAGATTTGGAGTAAATGGAAGGGAGAAAATTTTTACAAGGAGGGTGATGAAACACTGGGACAGGTTGCCCAGAGAGGTGGTAGATGCCCCATTCCTGGAAACATTCAAGTTCGGGTTGGATGGGGCTCTGAGCAACCTGATCTAGTTGAAGATGTCCCTGCTCATTGCTTGGGAGGGGCAGGGGGGTTGGACTAGATGGCCTGTAAAGGTCCCTTCCAACCCAAACCGTTCTATGATTCTATGATCATACCTTCCAGGCAGTAACTATGGTTCTACATTAAAGAATTTGCAACGCAAAGGGACAAACTATAGGTGGAAAGGCAGGCTGTCATCTTAATTTCCTTGCACTTCAATGTTGTCTTGCAGTCCAAGCCCATTCTCTATTTAAGAGCTTCCTTTCGGATCCCAAGGTTCAGCATCAGAAGAAGAAGGGGGCCATCATCTTATTAACCACAAGTGTAATGAGTCACTTTGTGCCTGGTCTGGTATCTGTATACCCAGTAGCTGGGCAGGTCAGCTCTGAATAAGTAGAAAACACTGTCTAAAAAATGCATTTTTCTCAGCCCGCAAGTGGCTTTTCTTAGTCGCAATTAGACTGTAAGGAAAAAAAAACAAAACAAAAAACCAAACAATAACAAAAAAAACCCCAAACTTCAGAAAATACTAAAATATTGAAAGCTAACTAAGAAGTGCCTCAGCTCAGCAGCGGCTGCCTGAGGGGTATGTACAGCAGCAACGGGCTCCAACAGAGTCTTCAGCCCTCACAAGTAGCCTCTTTCCTGCACATCACACCGTTCCCGTGCACAGCGCTCGTCCTCAGGTGAGCACCTCTTCTTGCCTGCCCTTTCCCAGAGGCAGCTGCTGCCAACATCTCTCCGTGGGAAGGCTCAGCACCCCCAAATCCACACGAGCTGACTTGCGGTCCTGCAGCGTGACCTTCACACCGACACCTGGCAACTTGTGAATTCCCTGTTTGCATCAGACAAAGTCTTAGAGGAGCACAGAACAGTGAAATGCAAATTTCTGTGCAAGTCTCATACAATGATTTACATCACATGCTGTTTAATCAGTAAAATGGGCCCTCTGACAAAAAGCTCTGCCTGTTGCCTGACGGTTTGTCTCAGAGCACCAACACAGTTGCATTCTTCTTGCAGATCCACTTCTTTAAAGTCTGGCAGTTGTCTGCTTGGATCATGTGTTTCCTTCTGTAAACAGCACAGTTCTTGTCGGTCTCAGTTCTTTTTACACCTATCCTGCTGAAAGAACAAAAGGAACACAATGAGTTGCCAGCTTTAAATTCAGTAGTGGGTGAAAATATTAATAATATCCTGAGTGAGGGGCTTGGGTGATGCCCAGTTGGGAACCCACTGGAGCGCAGTTCCTCGACAGCCATGCCTGGGTGGGATGGGCACCCACAGCAGAGACTGCTGGCTGCTGAGGGGGTGGGTGCTCAACAAGGTTAGTGTAAGAAGGATGAGAAAACCACCACAGGCAGCCGCGATGCTGAGCTGTAATGGCAAGAGGTGGGGGAAGGACCCTAAGGCTGCACAGATCCCAGCATCCACGCAACGTGACAGGCGTCACATTCCATGGAGGCGGTCGACACATGGTCTGTGAAGTGGGGGAGTTTGTTGACAGTGATTTCAGTGGGAGAAGTGTGTATTAATGTCCCTCTGCATTAATACAGACATGAACTGTGACTGTGGTTGGTCTTCCAGACAGAAAACAGGTCTATTTCCAGAGGTGCCCAGCAGGAACCATTTAACCTGGAACTGGCTGTGAAATAGACCCTGAATAGTTACCTGAGGCTGCAGGACTAGATCTCCGCTTTGGGATACTATCTTGGATTCAGAGTTATATTTCCACGCAGAGTACCATTGCTATTGCCAAAGACACCCTCTACCCACAAATCATCACCTGTTTTCTTTTACTCTGGGATCTTCAGCTGAACTCCACTCCTTCTTAACGTCTTGGGTCGTCGAACCAATCCAGATATATTTGGTATCTTTCTCTTTACTGTCGATAAATTCCTGTGCAACAAGTAGAAGCGTGTTACCCACTGGCAGAGCTTTTCTGCTACGCTGAGGTCGTCAGCCTGTGTCGTGCAGTCTTTCGTGTAGTCCCTCACACGGAAAGCAAGGGCAGGGATCCAGGCGTGGCAAAGCAGCCCATTGCAGCAGCCCATATGCGTGTGACCAGCGCAGAGTTTCAGGTCAGGCTGGCAGTCGGGCTGACTATCCTTCCTGTCAGCCGTCCAAAAAAATGACAGGGATGGTCCTCACCCTAACGTGCCAGGTTGCAAAGCCTGGTCTTTAATGGAAAAGCCCTTTTCCTCAGGGGATAATGAGGTTCTCAGAAGAGCCATTCGGTGATACCTGGCTATTCATTTTCCCAAAGGAAAATGGGAAGGGGAGTGTTGGCTGTTTGAATTTCCATTTTGTGGTTGAATCAGACCTCTCTCCCCAGAGCCAGGTAATGGAAATGGGTGAGAAGTCCCCAGCATCTCCTCCTCCCAGTAAAAACTACTCTGGCTTCCACACTTGCATCTCGTGTTTCTCCTCTTCAGCTCTACTCTCAAAACAAGCTCCCGTCCCTGGCGAGTCGGATGCTCTACACCCGACGGGTCTCTCGCTTGCCTGCATGTACACCTGACATCGGGGCCATGTTCGCTTGGTGAAATATTTGGCTAAGGCTGATGCCTGGTAGCACAGTTTTAGGGCTGCTGCAAGACTCACCATCTCGATTTCATCTTCAATTTCAAGAAGCTGGGATTTCTTGGCCAGGCAGTTCCTCTGGCTGTCATCCCAGCTTACAGCCTCCTCAGAGAAGTAGTAGCATCTCCCCCTGTGTAGTTGCCATCCAGGAGGACACAGCTCACACGTTGTTCCTGTGGGTGGAGAGAGGGAAATGTTAGCTCGTACCGTGACTTGTTCCAGTTGTCATGTAGCATTTTATGTGCCTGGTCGAAAAGCAGCCAGTCCCCACACCCAAGCATGTGTTTGCTGCGTGTGGAGAGGGGTTTGAAGGCTCCTAAGCCCCTCCACTCCTCAGCTTCCCACTCCTTTGCCATGGCGCTATGCGCTCCCACTGCACATCATCGGGGTCTCCACCTCCCTGTGCCCGGTGGAGAGCGCCGGGAGGACCCAAAGGGCCACAATGACACCTTTCATCCTCCCCCATGCAGCCCTCGTCAGGAGACATCGTGCTATGTGCCATGTGGACTGTGTGGATTTGACACACGATGTGACCAGAAAGCGCAGGTGAAGTCCAAACTATGTCCATGGAGCTGGAGAAGGAACTGTGTTAGGGGAGCACTGCTATTCCCAAGTCTACTTCCCATTTCATGCAGAGCATCTGGGAGGAACATCCCCCACATTTTCCATCTTGGTTTCCTCTAACGTTTCAAAGAAGCATCATTAAAATCAGTCCTTAGAAAAGCATTACTATTTACCAACAAATGATAGATCCACAATAAAAAGACCAGGAAGGTCTTCCCTTGCCTGATCCTTGCAAAAGGATAGGAAAGCTAAATTTCCTCCCATTCTTAGTGAACAAATATTGTCTGGAAACTGTTCTGCAGGACAAGAAGAGGATCTACAACATCTGGCATTTCTGACAGAAGGTCCTGTCAGAAAGAAATATAAAGAAAATACTGGAAACTATTTATACCACAAGATGAGAAAAACTATTGTAATTAAAATGTTAGTTTAGACCCTGTCATCACTTCTATGCAGGAACACCATGCTCCCCGGGTAATACCAGTGAGTTCCCATAAACTGCAGGGTGTCATAGAAAAGGGAACAGAGACAGCAGAAGTATGCACACAACACGTCCTCTGTTCTCTGGAAGGACTCACCGTCCTTACCCTCTCCGTCTTCGCACAGTTCCTCCATGAGCCATTTCAGGACCGCTCCCGAGACAGTCTTCTCTGAAGAACTGTGATTGCCGGTGCTATTTAGACCATTCTGAGACAAACTTTCTGATTTTCCTGCTCTGCCCTTCAAAACTTGAACACACACACACACACACAAAAGAAAAAAAAAAAAAAGAAATCATGGTTAAAAACAAGGTCTTTGCATTCAGTGTTACAGTGCGACTGTGAGGATCTGTGTGTGTGTGTCTATACGTTGCGGAGGTCTACACACTCAATTATGAGCATATTCAGTGCGTATAACTGTCTGGCGAAGGGTGTAGCCGCTGAACAATATTGACAGGACAGGGAAAGAAAATAAGTTTGTCATTTTTCATAGTTGGATATATAAAGAATGCCCAATATTTTGATGAGATTTTTAGGGAGGGTTGGGAGGTAAATGTTTTTTCTGAATTTTTTTCAAGATTGTTTCCTCTTAGGAAATTAATACCTTCTCTGGAAGAGTTCTTGTGTAACTGGAGTGTGCTGTGGATTACGATATTACTAGTACCAGGGAAGTCTGATTCAGTAAAATGATCTGAAGCGTGATTTTTATTTTATTTGTTCAAACCCACAAAGCAGTTAAGTGACATGGTCTCAAAGTGGCATCATGGATGCAACTTTCGACTTGTAAGTCAGGAAGGCCGAATGTTTTGATGGTCGTAATGGTTTGAAATCTGCTTCTACAGCCTTTCAGCATTGCTGACGACAGGGTAGACTCCAGCAGCCCCCCTTCATCTGTGCTATGTATGTTAAATGACAGGCAGAAAATGTTCCCTTTGGAGCGCTACCTTTATTTTCCTGTATTTGTGTATAACTTGGCACCTTTAATGTGACACGAAGGGACTTTTTTTCTTTTGTCATCACTCTGCTTGTGAGGTTCAACCGTGTCTGCAACAGAGATGAAGAGGAGGGTGGGATCTACTCACGTTGCTTGGCTAATGCAGCTATGGCACCCAGCAGGACAAGCACGGTGACTCCCAGGACCAGCGTCACGTAGAACCAGGCTGAGCGCCCGCGTCGGCAGCCTTGGGGGAGGCAGGAGGAAGAGCGACTTAAGGCCTTTGCACTATTAAAATTAACGCTGCCTTTATGTATGCCAGTTTCTTACGTGGGAACAACAGAGAAAATCATCTGCCTAAAAATCAGCCTGCTGTTTGAAGTACGTAGGGACATTTTGCTTATTAAAAATTTGCATCCATTTTGCATACGTGAAAGTGAAATGGAAAGATGATTTTGGCAGATAGTGCAAGTGATTTTTCAGTCAATCATTCCGTTAAGAATTCTCTCTTTCTCCTCCGAGTTAATTTTTTAAAGCGTTGCCTCCTTCCACCCGCCCCCGGCAAGATCCTACGGAGCAATTCAGGGGAAGTATCAGTCTGCGCTATGGTGTGTTCCTCCTCTCCTGCGTTAACGTATGTGTCAGGCGGCCAAAAGCCACCTTACCTGAATGCACAGAAAAGGCAGACCCCCCCCCTACAGCACAGTGAAGCACATCTGATCAACCATCTCTCCAGCCATTTGGCATTCATCAGCTCGTGAAACACTCAGGAAGCGGCAGGTCCCGAGGAAATTTGGGGTCAAGGTGCCGTTTCCACAAGCCACAGAGTTGCACTTTCATAGCTGCTGTTTTCCTGACCTCGCCTGCGGGAGGTGAGCAAGCCGTCACATTCTCCAGCTGCCTGGGATGAATTTCCTGATGTTCCCTTTCAGCTCACTTCGTCTGGCACAATTCCTTCAGTACAGAGAAGGTGGCAACCATCGGTGCACTAACTGCACGTGGAGAGCTGGGTATTATGCTACTTCCAAAGCCAAATATGTCCTTGCGACTCTTCCTGCAGAGGCACGCACAGGAGGGTTCCTAAAAAAAATGTGGAGCTCTACTTTCCTTTGCTAAATTTTCAATGTAGGGCACAAAGGCATTTTTAAAAATCATTTTTAAAATCTCTTTCAATATTATTTTTGCAAGGAAAGTGCATGACCTGAGAACCCGATGGAAAAAAAAAGTATGAAATGATATATCAGTTCTTTATTAAGAGATAACAGGTTTTACTGTTGGGTAATAGGAAAGACTGAAGCTATAATTAGTAACCAACAACCAAACAGAAAAGCACGCTACCAGAAGCGGAAGTCTCTGATCTGCTGCTCCCTTCGGGTTTTGGCTTCACGCGCAGCTCAGCGTATGTGATGGTGTTTCCTGTAATGAGTAGGGAAATGCTGACATTTGTGGTTGTGCAAGCCATCAAGTGGAGAAACAATAAAGAATTACATAGAAGAGGGAGCCTGTATAAAAAGGGGCATGTGTTCCCAGAGCTGCTAGTTCAGCTTTTTTTTTTTTATTATTTTTTTCTTGAAGAAACAACAGGCAAGAGTATGACTTATCATTTCCTGCTGCTGTCAGGAAGTAACTGAAAGCCTCCTCCGTAACCTTTGCCTGAACTACTTGGGTCCTGCGTGGCTGGACCAGGAGGCAGACAGACAGACAGACCAAGGATGGGTAAGACCTGGGTACTATCCATAGCAGACGTCCTGTTTATTGCTAAGCCATCTCAGAAGGATTTCATAGAGGCTCCAGGGCCATCAGAGCCATGACCACTTCATGGAGCAGGGAGTCCCCAAAGGGAAAACTGCCACTCAGAGAAATGCTTCTGCAGCAAGGTGATACCTCGGGGCATTCCTGGCTTGTGAATGTTTATGCCAGGATATTACATGATGCCTGTCATAGCAGAAGAATGGACCTGGTGGTTGAAGACATCCCTTTCCAGATGCTGACCTGCTGGAGAGCAGCTCTGGGGAAAGGGACCTGGGAGTTCTGGGGGACAACAGGATGGGCATGAGCCAGCGATGGGCCCTAGTGGCCAAGAAGGCCAGTGGCATCCTGGGGGACATCAAGCAGAGTGTGGGCAGCGGGTGGGGGGAGGTCATCCTCCCCCTCTGCTCTGCCCTGGGGAGGGCACATCTGGAGTGCTGGGGCCAGTGCTGGGCTCCCCGGGTCAAGAAGGACAGGGAACTGCTGGAGAGGGGACAGCAAAGGGCTACCAAGATGATGAGGGGACTGGAACAGCTCTCTGATGGAGAAAAACCGAGGGACTTGGGACTCTAGTCTGGAAAAAAGACGGCTGAGGGGAGACCTTATCAATGCCTACAAATACTGAAAGGGTGGGTGTCAGGAGGATGGAGCCAGGCTCTTTTCAGTGGTGCCCAGGGACAGGACAAGAGGGAACGGGCACAAACTTGAGCATAGGAAGTTCCACCTAAACCTGAGGAGGAACTTCTTTCCCTGGAGGGTGGCAGAGCCCTGGCCCAGGCTGCCCAGGGAGGTGGGGGAGTCTCCGTCTCTGGAGACATCCCAAACCCGCCTGGAGGCGTTCCTGTGCCCCCTGCTCTGGGTGACCCTGCTCTGGCAGGGGGGGGGACTGGGGGGTCTTCAGAGGGCCCTGCCAACCCTATGATTCCGTGATTCTATGCACATTGCCAAAAGAAACCAATAAAAAGACATTAAAATAGCATAGTGTGAGCTGGATGCACATGGATTCTCTCTGAACATATTTTCAATTTTATTTCAGATGGGTATTTTGTAGAGCTACTGTCTAGTTTTATGAAAGAAATTTGGACCTTTGGTAGGCTAATCTTTTTTCCATAAATGGTGAGATTTTAACAGTCTGAATCAAGAATAAGCGTCGGTGCAACAGCCTTAGTTTATGGTCACTTGGGCTCTTAAAAAGAAGTAAGCAATTTGTGTTGTAAAAAACTTCACTGATTGGGGAAAAAGTGGCAGAAGAAGAGAGTCTCATCAGGCTAAAATGAGGTAGCATTTGACAGGAGGATTGTTGATATATGGAGAGCTTTTACAGTAAGAAAAATGTTGAGGATCTTATTGGCAAATAGAGTTTATTCATACAGGTAAGATGTTCTGTGCTTTAGAGAACCTGACCTAACACACCCTGCTCTTTGCTTTGTTACAATTTATTAGTTCAATGAACTACAGAAAAATCTGTAATTTATATTTAACTGTATAGATAAGTAGCTGTTCTCAAAAAGAAATGCTCGTAAAAGTTTTTCTACTTAAAATGTAAATATTTTTCAGAAAAGACCAGTCAGGACTTTTAAACTTTTAAATGCCCAAGCCGTATAAATGGAGACACTTCTTCTAAAATACATACTTCAGAAAACCTGATGTTATTACTAAATATTTTGTATCCTCAGAAGTCATCAAGCGGTTTTAAAATACCACGTAACCTTTATTTTGCCAGATGCTTACACACCCTTACCTAGTTTAGCCACAAGAAGCCCTGGTACTAGGTGGAGATCTCTCTCACTTACTAAAACTGAAATTTCACTTCATTTCCATATGCAAATTTCAAGTGCAGAAAGACATGTCTATTTACTGGAAGCTTCTACTTGGTGAATGTGGAGATAAGGGATGCTCTGACAGGTCACTCGCTCCAAAGAGTGAAGCTTTACAGCCACCGGGCTCTTCCAATCAACTGGACACCAGTTTGAGTGGGAGCCCATGGTGGACCCTCATAGTCTCAGCTCACGCAAGCCACCCGTGGGGCTGCGTTAGGAGAGCCCTGGCCTGCAGAGCAGGGGACGTTCCTGGGCTGCTCCACTTGCTGCTGCTGTGGCCACAGCTGGAACATTGTCTCCAGATGTGGGCAACCCCATTCAGGGGGTATTGGCAGAAGCTTGAGAGGGTCCAGAAGAGGGTGGACTTGGTGAGGATCTGCAGGGGCTGGAAAGGTTAAGGAGGGGAACAAGAAGCTAAGGGAAGAACTAATAGCAGGCTACAAACTACTTCTAGGCTACTTTGACAATGGAGTTGAACTCTTTTTGGTTTGTTTTTCTGCTGGAGGAAGGGTCTTGTATGTAATCATTTATGAACCATGATCAGGCGACTCAAATTATTTTTTATTAAACTAAAAAGGTCTCTTTAGCCTGGAAAAAAGGCGTCTGAGGGGGGACCTTATCAACACTTATAAATACTTGAAGGGTGGGTGTCAGGAGGATGGGGCCAGGCTCTTTTCAGTGGTGCCCAGGGACAGGACAAGAGGGAATGGGCACAAACTTGAGCACGGGAAGTTCCACCTAAACCTGAGGAGGGACTTCTTTCCCTGGAGGGTGGCAGAGCCCTGGCCCAGGCTGCCCAGGGAGGTGGTGGAGTCTCCGTCTCTGGAGCCATTCAAACCCCACCTGTACGCGTTCCTGTGTAACCTGCTCTAAGGTGGCCCTGCTCTGGCAGGGGGTGGGACTAGATGATCTATTAAGGTCCCTTCCAACCCTATGATTCTGTGATTCTGTGAAAAAGCAAAAACTCAGTCTTTCATTAGGAAATGGGTTTCCGGGCTATATTTATCCTCACTTGTATTTTTGGAACACTTTCCTACTTTTGAGCATCTGTTTTGAAGCACATACACTGTAATAGACCTGGTAGCCCATCAAAGCGTGTTCACGGGTTAGTACCACCTACTAACTCCTCCCCAACAAGCTCTGCTAGGGGATCCAAGAATCGTCTCATCCTTGTAGCGCGGAGCACCCGACTGACAGCCGAACTCCGACTGATTGTGTGACAACCTGGCATTGACTTTCCCACTGGAACAGGATCACAGCAAATCCATTTCAACCACTTTTCTGGACGCAGCCTCCTAAACTTACAGCTGCAGGTATTTTTTTTATTGCTGTGTTGCGTTAAGCATTATTTAACACAGTTTGTCCAGTGTGTCAAGTTTATCCCAATAGCTTTCAACGAGTGAGCCTTCCTTGCCATCAAACTGCAAACTTACACATTCTTTTCAACTCTGCCACCCATGATTTTTATATTTTTCTTTATCCTCATAAAATACATTGAGTAGACTTTGAGATAAGAACAGTATTTGAGAGGACTCCAAGAAACTCTACATAATTTGACCAAACCAAATCCCTCTCTCATGGATAAGGAAAACCTGAAAAAAGAGGTGGGCACTGCATCTGTAAAGGGACTTTCATTCTCCAATCCAAATTTTACATATTTAAAACACCTACACAATTACTAGAGAACCTTGGCAGAGGATCATCTCCCTGCATGTTTATCTTTCATGTGCACCAGATCTGGATGGCGGCTATCCTTTAGGAGGGCAAATTAGCTATGCGCCCCACTCACCTTTTTAAGTATCTATCTACTCCAGTAAATTGCATCTAATTATCCGAAGCTTGCACAAAATGCAAGCTTCAGAGGTGGACATGTCCCACTTCCCCATAGCCTAGAGATTTAAAGTCTTGCCTAAACTGCGAGAATCTGCCACTCAGAGCATTTATCTGCCAAATTTGCAGCAGTGATTAAACCCAGCTCGCTCTCCTCCGCGGTGAGGGTTTTAACCATGCGGTGCTTTCCCTCATGCCCATCTTGAAACTGCTTCTTTTTCAGACACTCCTGGCCCTGAGCAAGACCAGCATAAAGTCTGGCAAAGGGAGGGATGCGGGTACTGGCCGTCCTTCAGCAGACGTTCCAATGTGTCACAGGGTCAGACGGTGCCAGAGGGAGACTGTGATACCTGCCACAGAGCATACCACCACCTTGGGGCCGAGACCCTCACTTTGAGAATCAGCTTAGAATTCCTGCTCCAAACGGAAGGAAGCATTGAAACCTCTTCACGTAGAGTGGGACGTGCTGTAAATGCGTTTGGCATGTGAAAGCTGCCCTGTCCAAAGCAGTTTTGAGCCCAGTCCATGCAGGAGAGAGCTCCTTCTAGCTTGCAGGGAAGGATCTAACTCCCAGCAATGGGAAGACTGAGCAGCACTTTGTGTCCTGTTCGCTCCCTTGGGCAGGTCCCAGCTCACCGTGCTAGCATCCCTGACTCTCCGTTATCTGTAAAGAAATGCAGGACACCTTAGCAAGAGTCCTCTGCGTAGTGGAGAACCTGAACATTAATCATTGCTATACTTACACTGAGCTTAAGTCTGTTTCGTGAACATTGCTCAACACATTCGTCGAATTTCAGAATTTTTCCCTGAATTTCCCAACAATTTTTTTTTTTTTTTGAAATTACCAAACCAATTCTGTTGAAAAAATGACATTTTCTCCCATTCTTCCTATGGTAAAAGTGACTCTTTCCTTTTTGAAGATTTTTTTTTTTGTAATACAAGATGACTCGCCAATGGGATGCGTGTGTGTGAATTTTGGTCAGAACCTTAAAACTTCAAAGAAGGAACAAGCAACTGAAATTGTTTAATTTAATTTGTAAAGCATGATAATACAGCTGAAGTTCTAGTCTATTTTAATAGCAATAAAACCCATGTTAGTATATGTTGATGGTGAAGACAGAGAAATAATTGTCACCAGGGAGATATTTCTAGCATATTCTATGTTGATATGAGGTCCAATATCGCTTAATACTATTTAGTGCTTCTTCAGTTTGTGTCAAAGTAAGTAGAAAAATAATTGATAATAAAATCTGAAAATAACAGAAATGTTAGCAAAGCAATAAATAAAGACAGCCATGACAGCCCTGTAAGTTCAAGCTTAGTTAAACAAAATGTGTTTGAGTATAACCAGATATAAGGGTGGAGGAAGGTGACACCAGGAGTTAAAAACAATGAAGGAAAGATTATTTAAGTGATTTTTGTCTCCGTGTAACTGAGACAGTATAACTGAGGCTTGTAGTAATACTGGTGCACATGGATTTTAAAGGAGATGAAAACACTGGAGAATGAACAGAAAAACATCCACAAAAATAATGAGAGTTCTTTGGAAAGTTATAGTGACAGATTTAAAGGCAAAAGGACGCCAAGAAATTATTTCATTATTGTGGCCAGTAATCTCATGTGAGAACATACTGAATGCTAAAATCTATTCGACAAAGGTTTCACAAGAACCATCTAGACGTTAATGAGAACTTTCATTGGAAATTAAAGCCTGACCTATTCAAATTCAAGCTTTTTCTTTAGAGCACATGACCAAGGGATGTCTTTGGATGTCTTCAAATGAAGATTTTTATGTCTGTCTCCCTTTGCAAATAAATTATATCACTGGGTAAAATTCTAGGTAAACCCTTTGTGCTTTGTGTTGTACAGGTTAAAGTAGTACAAACAACACCCAGGGATGCATGAACGTACAGTCTAAGGTAGTATTTTCTATTAGACAGATGCTAAAGAGAACTCATTTTTATTTTTTAGATAAGTTCTTGTAAAAATAGTAAAAATATTGTTTCTATCATTTAACAAGGTGCAGTCAGAGCGCCATCATCACTATTAATCTACATTGTAAGCACAACATCTTCTAAAAATGTTCATTACACAGTGTTGTTTCCTTAAGTAATTAAATGCATTAATTACTAATGAACCTGAAAGCACGAAAATATCTTCCTCTGACCACAAGCATTTCCTATTTGCTCATAGTGAGAAGTTGTCATTCATATTAGCTGTGATCCTGAATTTTGACGAAATGCTTTTATGAATGAAATACATTTTTTCCAAGTAGTGGAAATTTTATTTCTTAAAAAAAAAATGGTTTAACTCACCCCCTTGCACTGAATATTGACTTAATCCTTTATATTTTGCTACAAGTACAGGAAGTGATCACAGATTGATAATGTAGTTCTGGGAAAACCACTACTGGAAAACTAAAAAGGAAGAGCGGGAGGGTTTTAGGAGTACTTCCTCCAGTGACAGTGACTGCACTTTTGACTGCCACTGGTTTTCTGATTTACTAGTTAATTTACTACTCCTTTTCCCGGAAGACATAATCAAATGCATTGATCTGATTTTTGGACTAGGTAGTAATTTGGTGGAGCATATTCCAACAGGGTTTTGTTCACGTTCTTCTTATTACAAAAAGAAAAAAAAAAAAAAAAAAAAGCTTTTTCTTTTCCCTCATTCTGTTACTGAAAACAAGGGGCCAGAACTGAGACACTACTCCATAGTGATACTGATTTAGGAGTAGCTTTGCTGATTTGTACCTCCTGAGCATCTCTTCCACCATCTGCAACTTTCCACCTTTCCCATGACTTCTGGATGCAGCATTTTATAGCATTCTCCTAGCATAAAATCCAGTGACAATTTTAAAAATGAAAGAGAGAGAGAGAGAGAGAGCACAGGAGAGAGAAGAGCGTACGCCCAAGAGAGGATTAGATGTTTTACCTGGAACTGATGTCCGAGAAGGAACGTTTGGTCTTTCCCTTGGTAGCATTGCCACGTCTGCGTATGTGATATCACCTGCCATTGATGAGCAAGTCCCTCTGAGTTATGGAAAGAGCTGGTTTAATACAGTGGGTTGCATCCTGTATTAGCTTTGCCTGCCTCCAGAAGTATACACACGCCGTGCTATGGCTCTGAGGAAGGCTGAGAAACAGATTAAAGGAAGGAAGTCACTTCTTTCAATACAGCTTCAAAGCCTATTTACAGCCATCATTCTGTCTCTTCTTGTACGATCTCCTGCCCTGCAGAATACAGGAGAAAATGAAGATTTAAAAAACAATCTTTATATAAAAAAAGATAATTTTGGCCAAAGTAGAGCAGAGTTTCGAAGGAATACCCAAAAATGGACTTACACAGGTAGAAAAGCTTTGCTGGTGCTCATGAGAACCATGAGAATAGCTAAAGCAGTACGATCTGTGTTGTGGATGTATTATGCTCGTATGCGTGAGCTGACATAGCCTATTCACCTAAAAGGAAGATAAACAAGATATACATCAGTATAAGGTGCCTTGGGGCTAATGTAACTGCAACCACAGTTAGAGCTATAAAAATGTAACTCAAATTTTGAGCTGCCCCATCCAACAAGCACTATAATGCTTTAACAACTGAATTTAGATCACATAAATGATGCATTAAACTGAACTCAGAATAAAATTAAAAGTAATATGATCAATTCCTTTTACAAGAATGTTTCAATACATTACTGTAACAAGTTATGAGGACCAGAGCTGCTGCTCCTGAGTTGCTTGACCCAGCAACCTCACAGGCATAAAGCCTGAGTTGCCTTTAACTCCTTGTTCGTGACCCAGGTGGTTGCTGCAGGAGATTTTGATGACGGTGGTTTTGTCTTCTATTTTGGAAAAAAAAAATACAAAAAAAACCCCCAGCAACACCCCCCAAAAAACCCCCAAAGCCCTACAGATTTGAATTTAAACTTAAAGCCCTTCTAAAACCTAAAAAGACATTTCAAAACACACAGATAAGAAGTCCTGGGCATGCACAGTCCTCAAGTTTCCTGCTAAGAGCTAAGCTCTTGGTTTCGTGCTTTATTCCCGCTTAGAAAATTCCTTTAGAGTTTGAGACAAATCGTTTCTATAAATTTACACGGGTAAGCTGAAGATAGTGTTTCTATTCTGTGATATAGCCTGGTCACCTTTTCTGTTACATTCAGTGGGACTTAAAACACTCTAAAATGAAAAAAAGTTTGGTTTTGTGATCTTGCATTAATGATCTTTCCCCTTCCTCCTTTAAACATTGGTAACAGCGTTAAGTAGAGAAATAAAAAGGTTTTGAGAAAAAAAAAAAAAAGAACCTTTGATAGTCATGGAACAGATTACTCAGAAGTGCCGCTCAGGTACAATTTATACGCAACATATCTAAATCATTGTTGCTCTACCATCATCAACTGGATACCGATAAGGTTTGTTTCATGGCAACCTACATACCAGCCAGATGACTGGTGCTAACGTGAGACAAAACTTTTGCCCTCTGAATCAGTTTCCATTGCTTCCTCCTGTACTTCTAACCATCCTTTAGAGCAGGATATTTAGGCTCTGAAATGGAAACAACAACAACAAAAAAAAAAAAAGGCAAAAAAAACACCCAAAAGCAACCCCAAACCAAACCCCACTTTCCTTATTTGGGATTTTTTAAATGTTAGTCCATAAAGGAGAGCAAAAAGGCCAAATGGGTTGCTTGAACTCTCAGTCTCTTTTTCCATCACTGCATATACACCGAAGCAGGCTTTTCTCGCATCGCTCCCTCCTAAATGATTCAAAACCATCAAGATGTAATCAAGTGTAGTCAGTGTAAGCAGGGGCCTTTTTTGAGCTAGTGGAAAAAAAAACCGTGTTTCTATTTTAAAGGAGCATGTCTGTCCTCCTCTCTGAAAAACACTTTTTCAGACACAAGAACGATCTCATTAAGTGTGCAGTGCAGGCCAGGCAACTACGTCCTTTGTGCCCCAGCAGATTCTCACTTGCCTGAAGAAAGTAATTAACGCACACAGTTATTTTCCAGAGCAAACTTTAAAAATAGCCGTAAGTGGTTCTCATTTTGGATTTTAAGTCTATGTGCTGTGCTCACGGTTAGGACTGATAATGACAAAGAGGTGAATTTTAGTTTCTAGAGGGAATAGGTGAGTAGAAGCCTTTGCAAGCCATTTTTTCTTGAATTCCTTACCAGTAGGATACTACTGGGAAACTATGACTTTTTCTTACTTTTAAAAGAGATATTGCACTGTTACAGAATTTGCATTTGATAAATGTTCTCTTGAGTGTTAACAATTTTAACTCTGTAAGTATTTTCATTACTTTCTTTGCTTTCATTTTAAATTCTAGCTTTATTTATGAATACCCAGATGTGGGTCAGCAAGTCTGACCCACTGATCTCTCAGTGCCAAAAGCACTTTCAGGAGAAAAAAATCCAGGCTGTTGCAGGAAAAGGCTATCGTAGGATGAAGAGATATTTGTTAGCAAAATGTCCCACGGCTTATAAAGACAATGGAAAGCCCCGTCTTTCCTGGCGTTGTGTCTGGGAATGGCAGTTCCGCTTAGATCAAGGAGTCGGGTCTCCAGGGCTAAGCAGCAATCCCAGCCTGGACATCGCAGGATCGTGGGGTCGTCTGGGGAGGAAGGGACCTCTGGAGGCCTCTAGTCCAACTCCTGCTCAAAGCAGGGCTGATTCCACAGCTGAATCAGGTCACTCAGGGCTTTGCCCAAGGAGGTTTTAGAAACTTCCATGGACAGAGATCCCACGGCCTCCTTGGCCACCTGTTGCAGTGCTGCGCCGCTTTCCTGAAGGAAGGAATTTTTTCCTTCTGCCCGGTCACAGTCTCCGGGCTGCAACTCGTACCCGTTGCTTCTCGTCCTCTGGCTTCTCCGTAACCCTCTTCTTGTACATTATCTAACAGAACAGTGAAGCCAAGCCAACAGGCTAACGTTAAATTTTATAAAGCAAGCCTCTTTCACTATGTGCCAGGGGTCTTAAAATAAATTGTTGGCATTTCTTGTAAATTCTGCTAAACAGAGTTCTTCTGGTTTCTTTAGACAGTGTGGCAGATGCACTTTTACCGCATGAACCTACCTTTTGTGACAACGTGCTGCTGTCCACTGGTGTGTTTTGCAGAGTAAATGCTTCAGAAGCAGAGCCTGGTTCAGCCTAGTCATTCCCCCACTATCATCTTTTCACATTCAGATGTCATGGTCGTTATTGGTTTGTTAACCCAGGGGAAAATAAAGCCACCCGAATATCAAAATGCTGCTTCACAAGCTGTAATCTGCGTTGAGCATCCGTATGGCTTAACTTCTCCCAGGATCCACCATCACCTCGTGTCTTTTGGATTCACCAGGTAGAACCTTACCTCAACCCCCTTCTTTCCTCCTAACCGCCCGATTAATGTGTCTATCCTGGAGTACATGAATGCTGGTGAGGCCAGGAAAACAGCAGGGCTTGCTGTGTTTGTCAGCCACATATCAGGGAGGGCAGGAGTGATTTATTTTTACCCTTGAGTTTTCATACTGTTTGCCAGAGCATGGAGCTACCTGTCAGTTCAGACTTTCTTGCAGCATCTGCGAGGAAAGATGGTGCGGTTGGTGTCTAGGATTCCTCTGCACCACCTTTTAGGCTTCGACAATCCGGAGCTCAGTGGCTCTGCTGAGGTGGGCAAATGAATGCGAGCTCACGTCTTTCCCCATCTTGACATGTGCTCCTGACTGCACATGGACTCTCCACTTTAACTCTCATGCCGGGGTGGCATCGCTTAGTCATGTTCTGGTGTCAGCACGGTTACCAGTTCCAGTCACGCACAGAGTAAATGTGACAACAACTGCAGATGACACCCCTTCTGGGGGTGTGACAGCGTGCGCTTCATCGCGTGCGAAGGTAAAAGTAGACTGAAAACAGCGACGTGGGCTGCAAAACAGAATTCAGCACCTTCTGCCGCAAAAGAGGCCGCCCAGCCCAGGGCTCCAGCTGCCCCACGGTGCACATTTTTAAGAACTTGAACTGCTAGTCTGAAAAAAAAAAAAAAAATGGACTTTTCCACTTGCCGAAGGCTGAGCTGCAACACAGAGACTTCCAAGCTACGCTGAGTGAATCCCATGAGTACATCCCCGGTTTGGGTTTTGATTCTAAACCCTGTGTCACAGCAGAGCCTGTGTGTACAATGAGGTGCAAGAGTGGCACCCAGAAGACGTGATCAGAGCCAGGGCTACAACCAAAGGCGCTTCCTGCCATAAGTGAAAGTCTGTGAGTTGTTATCCCACACTGCAGCAAAAAAAGACATCATCTAAACAGAGCAAACCCATGAATTTGCCAAGAAAAAGGAAATAAAAAAACAAAACAGCAGACAAAAAAAAAAAAAAGAGCTCAGTGCACCAGCAGTGCCTGCAGATTGCAAGCTGGATATTTCCACGCCGGCAACTTCGTGGTCAGCAAGGTGGGACTTGGAGCAGGTGAGATGCAAACAAGGCTAGAAGCCTGTTAGATGGGTTTCTCCCCTATGAAGAGGTTTTGGGGCACGTCAACTCTTTCTGAATGTCAGGTAAATTCCCAGAGACGTTGCTCTGCAGATTATTTATTCTGAGTGCCATTTATTCCCTTGGATGCGTTTGTCAATGCTAAGCAGTGGTGGAGTGGGCAGGAGAACGTGCTCAGTCTCCTGAAGAGTTTGGTGATGGCATGTTGGGAAGGAGCCAGTGAGCACCCCTTCCAGCACACTGCCATATCGCCTTCTCTCCTTTCCTGCACTTTTGCATAATGAGTTAGTTTTCCTTCAAAGGATCGAAGCAATGAGCCCGCTGGGACCACTTCCACGGGTCGCATGTCCTTGGTGATGTTATAAGGTGTCTTCTGGAACCCTGTATCCGTGACTTGGAGAATGACTGGTGGGGAAAAAGTGGCGTATCTCTCTGCAGACCATATGTCTCCGCAACAGCGTAAGGTGCTTCGGACAACAGAGGCTGTTCTCTGCAAGGTGAGAGGTAGCAGAGGTGCTGGTAGAGTTGCGGGTCAACCTGGCATCACCACAGCACTGTGGCTGAGGGAACACATCCTGGTTTGATGCAACTACAGGGTGGCGCAGTGTGGTGGATGCCTCCTTAGTCCAGAGCTGCATCCACCGTGTGGACTTGCAGGTTGAGGTCTATTTGTTTAGGTCTTCCACGGTGTGCTCTGTTCTGCCAGACGGACACAGCCTAGTAGAGCTCCTGCCTCTTGCCCTCATGTACAATAAAGTGTTCTCTTTTGGGTAGTGTTTTAACTTGTGAGTCTGAGACTCACGTAGCAAAGAAGGGCACGTCACCATTCCCAGGACTCAACTGGAAGGGCAAAAGAAAAAGGACTTGCCCAAGAGTACTCGCCACCCCAGAGGCTGGAAGGCTGCTCAGCACTCTGGTCCCTCAGCACAGGGGGGCTTCAGTAGCCTTTCGGTAGCCAGGCTGGTGACTGGTGCATCATATTTTTGTAAGCTGTTGCTTCACAGACTGTAAGACCTACATCCAGATACATCAGTTTCCTTCTTCACATGTATTCCAGAGGTCTTTCTGTAAATGCACTCACATGCAGCGTTAGACATTCCTTGGTCGTTCATGTACTTATTTACTGTCACAGAGCTTTTGGGGAATAATCGTCTTTCTGCTTATGAAATTAAAAGAAAAGGTGTTGTAAAAGCCTGATCATCTGTAAGTTGTGTGGATTGAATGGATAAAAGGTGGCTAGATCACAGACAGCTCACAATTATTCCAGAAGATAGTGGAATTAATATCCATTGAGCAGCTTTACAGATATTCTAGATTTGCCACTGAGCTACATTTAAGTTAATATTCCTAATATTTTCAGATAATAGGGACACATACATCTATAAGCAGTAGCAGCGTTGTTGAATGTGTCCAGTGCTGGGCTCCCCANAGGGGGTGGGACTGGGGGATCTCCAGAGGGTCCTGCCAACCCCTGTCATTCTATGATTCTGCGAATCACAATATACATACCGTGTCAGTGGTATACATGCTAACCTTCTCCAGGCTGCAGCAATGAGCAAGGCTGCGTGGGGGTATCTCACCCAAGTGCAGTGATCTGAGTTAAGCCTCGGTCAGAGTAACTGTTAATGCCTCCTTCAGTTAAGTGAAAGCGCTCGGCAGCCTTGTAGGAGACCAAATTCTAACTTTGTGTCTGCTATAAGGAGCCCTCTGGAACCACCTCTCTTCCCATCAGCTACAGGTTCAGATTACAATATACATTCAAAGACAGGACAGCTTGGTGTTTCACCCCTTTGCAAGTATCTCTGGATATGCTGCAATAATTCGGGCAGAGATATGGAACTGAGATGAGATGAGATCTGACTGAGATTTCTGTTCTGCACCAGCAAACTAGGAAATGGGCTATTTGTGTTTTGAAATCTCTTAGAAATAGTATAAAAGAATGTATACATGCATAACACATATATACATGTGTAACACCTAATAGTACTAAGCCTAGAACAGCTACTGGAAGACAGCAAAAGCCCGTGACTAGATATCTGAATCCAGAAAATGTGCACCGTATTCCATGCAGTAAAACGTGCTGAGCAATGAATAAGCAGTGTGCCCCTATGGCAAGGAAGGCTAATGCATAAGGAAGGCTCCGCAACAGCGTAAAGAGTGTCGTGGTTTTGGCCGAATTGGCCATTCGGAACGACAGATGGCCCTCCCTCCCCCTCTCTCCTCGGAGAGGAAGAGATAAGGAGATTTACGAGTTTAGAAAAAGAACGAAACTACTTTAATAAAAGAAAAAAAAATAATGAAAATAAGAAATAATAAGAACATTTTAAAAAAGTATACAATGTATAGAAAACCGTATCCGGCTCTCAGGATGACGATTGCGTCACCAGCAGACACAGGAAAAGTCCCAGACTGGAGTCAGCAATGAACAGGAGCTGAATTCCGGCACTAGAGTCAGGAGCGCTGGGATCAGGATCAAAGGCAGACGAACAGGCAGGGTCCTCCTCAGACGTCGGCCATTGAAGAACGAGCCAGAGCAAGAGCAAGAGCCAGAGCAAGAGCAGACTTGCCAGTGCCCCCCTTTGCCGGAGCTCCCTTGCCAGAGCTCCCTTGTCCGAGTTTTTTCCCCTTTGATCCCTTAGCTTTTTAGCCTGAGCATGATGCGGATGGGATGGAATACCCTGTGGATCAGTTTTGGGTCACCTGTCCTGTCCCCTCCTCCCTATAGGTGTGACCCCTCTGCGCTTCTCCGCTTCCGACCCTCTAACGGGACAAACAGCGAAGCTAGCCAACCTTGGTTGTTATAGCAATAAGTACAAGCAGGAGCCTCAGTGCACACCATTCCTTGGTATAATCAGGTCTTATCACTCGGAGAGTGAACACTGTCTGAACAATGTGTTGTTAATTTCAGACTTTAGTCGGTTAGACAAGACCCAGCTAAAAAACAAAATTCCCCATTCAGGGAACAAATGAGAGTACTATGATCACTTCCTTCCTTCCTCAAAACTTCCAGTGCTCTCTAGCGTTATTTCTTTACAACTGCAAGCATGTGTCATCTTTATATTTTTCCCTGGGAGGCAGAAACACATCCATGAATGATTTTTTCTTGAACATACAATTTCAGTATTCGAAAGCTGATTCTTTCAGTTATAGCTCTGTAGAGCACCAGTGCTTGTTCATGCTGGGACCAATTTGTATGAAGCTAAGGGGTTTGTTCTCAGCTGTCACTTGAGTAATTCTGTGAGAAATGGACGCTTTATAGAATTTTTTATAAGGACTACCTAGGAATACGTTAAGAATCATAGAATCATAGAACCGCCTGGGTTGGAAGGGACCTTTCAGATCATCTAGTCCAAACATCAAGCCAATTCTGACAAAAACCATCACTAATCGAAATTATGTCTCTAAGCACTATGTTGACGCATCTTTTAAATACCTCCAGGGAAGGTGCCTCAACCACTTCCCTGGGCAGCCTGTTCCGATGCTGAATGATCCTTTCAGTGTACAAATTTTTGCTAATATCCAGTCTAAACCTCCCCTGGTGCTACTTGAGGCCATCTCCTCTGGTCCTATTGCCTGTTCCTTGGGAGAAGAGACTGACCCCCACCCCTCTACACTTTCCTTTCAGGTGGTTGTAGAGAGCGATAAGGTCTCCCCTCAGCCTCCTTTGCTCCAGGCTAAAAAATTCCAGCTCCCTCAGCCGCTCCTCATAAGAGCGGCTCCTCCTCCTCCAGACCCCTCACCAGCTTTGTTGTCCTGCTGTGGACCCTCTCCAGCACCTCCATAAAGCAGACCATGACTTTTATATTTTTCATAATACGCTGTATAAAGTTTAAGTAAATAGATTTTCATCTACCAGAAGGAAACAGTTTAAACCCCAGCATATAAACAGTGATCCAAACGCTTTGAAGAGGAGAAATATAATACATGACCTTACCACATCGCGTATGAGGTAGTGGCCCCGTTCTCAGTGGCAGGGAGTCAAAGTCAGCAGAGCTACAGTGCACCACTCGGGGCGGCACAGAACGGGGAGGAAAGGCTGAACTCAGCACCTGGAGAAGTTTCAGCAGTAAAGCCTGAATCTTAATTGGGTTTGTATGCAAGGTTAGCTCCCTTCCAAAACACCCTGTAAAACATCACAGGAGAACAAACCGAGCAAGCTAATAAACAGTTTGCCATGAACCAGAAGGCATGGCTCCTAGAGCTAGAAATTGGTGACTGGGGAGAAAGCACATGATGTTTCACAGGGAAGTGCAGCTCGCAATGCTAAAATCCCAAAGAATTAGGCTTCCTTAGCCTGCCTTTAGGCTTTCAGATTCGGCATAAACATCTAGTGGTCAGAGGGATCTCAATTACCCCATGTGAATGGGAAAGCTGTTTCGTATTCTTCTGGTTTAGTAGGCACAGACAAACCAGTTGCATTTCTGTTTGAAATGCCATGTACACAACGTGATCAAAAGTCTATTAGAGGAGCAAACCACATCCTGAGTCGATAATCTTTCATTTTTTCTGGTTTTAGCTTGTTTATTTTGCACATTTAACAGTAATATTTGGTTAGCTACCTGAACTTTTCTGTTGACAGGCAATGTAATATTTCCTTCTGGCTACAGCGCATTTATTCAGGATGGTCCATTGTACATTGGTGTCCCCACTGGGCTCCAGCAAAATTAGCTCAGCAGTGAAAGCGAAGAAGCTGCAGAGCTCTCCAGGCTTGGCTGGATATCTTGATACGTCTGGTTTTTCACTTTGCAATTATACCAGTCAGTTGACACTACATTTACAAATACTGATGAATTTCTATTTGACAGAAAAACCCGAATGGTATTCAGGAGGTTAAGGCACACGATGTAGATATAGCAAGAGCAAGCATTCAGATTACAACTCTCCACGTGTCTTTGAATATAGCGTTTTCTGTTGGTATTCATACAACATTCAGATTACATCCATAGGAAAGGCCTAGTCACTCTTCCGCGGAAAGGCTGTGAGAGAACATGGAAAAGAACCAGAAGGCAAGCCCTGTAGCCCAGTAAATAGGATCTTCACATTACCGGGAAAAGTGAAAGGGTTTGATCCGTCCACTTGTCTTAGCCTGAGCTGATTTCAGCTTGTTTTAGCTGTGACAGCAGTTCTATAGGAGCCAGGGAACAGTTGCACACTTGGTTTTAGGTAGCTCTGTGAGTACCACATAGCAGGTGTAGCTGACCTAGGCTGGTTTTTACCAACATATATTAACCCCATAGCCTGAGGCTACAGAGGTTGTTGTGTACCTTTAACTAAGATAGTCAAACAAAGGTAGTCAAACTTTAGTGGGAACCAGTGAATATAACTAAGTTCTATTAAAGAAAATATAACTCCAGCTTGAAACAAGAACAAGGAGGCAAAAACTTATCTCCATCAGCGTACGCCTCCTGAGAAACCAGTTCGTGGACACCAGTCGATGACTCCACACCCCCCCTCTCCTTAGTCTTCTCATGAAAGAGAGGTACCATAGACATAGGACTCGTGGGGCATTGCAATAACCAATAAAACTCTATTAGGAAGTATACTTCAGGGATTTTAATGTATTATTAATGAGACCTTTTCTGACAATTTGGACTATACGTTATTATTGTAACTGGACTAATAATTTCTTTGTCATATTCTGATTAGACTGTTGCAACTTTAGTTAGCCAAACAATGACTCCTTGGCTTTGTATATAATGTGTACATTTCCTTCTGGACCGTAATAAGACCTGAGTGTAACAAATACTGTGAGCAGCTTTTCTGTGAAAGGCAGTTCTAGTGACCACAGAAGACCCAGAATGCAGCTAATATGTTCCTGTGGTCCTGGCAAGCATCCTGCTTATTTTCCGTCTCCATTTGATGAGAACTGTTGGAACTGGGGAATGGGGTTCCTCAAGCACCGAGAGCCCAATTTTCATAACAACAGATAAAGTTTGCAAGAGTTTGCAAACTTTAAAGTGTTAACACCAAAACTTACCAGTAAATGAGACCAAGTGAGGCAGCACATGGGCAATGTGGTCAGTGAAACGCAGGCTGGATCAGGAAATTCAGACTTCAAAAGCAAAGGCAAGACATGAAAAGCTGAAGTAGAAGCCTACTGAGTTAAAACACGGAGAACACTTGTGCAGAGCTGTGCTCTCTTCCCCTATTGGCCCTCCAGTGGTGAGATTTGCGGGCTCCTTTAAGCGCATAGCACTGATTTTCAACATTTCACCAGAAATAAATAGCAATATGAACTTTTTGCCTGCTGCATGATCTAGTTGCCAGGCTCGTAAAAAAAAAAAACAACCAACCTCATTTCACCTGCGTTTTACACAACTCTTAGACTCTGTAAGCTACTTAAAATTAGTGGGCTGCTTATTTTAATAGCTCTAAGGGGCAATGCATCAGTGTGCAAAAAGACACATAGATTTTTATACCTTCAGCCTGAAGAGAGACACAAGCCTGGAATCCTCCTGGACTTTAGTCACAAATAGAATCACGATGCATCAATTCATCATTAGTCAGGTCAACAATTTCCCCTTCATTTTACATCAGATATCCTACCCCCGGTAAAGTGGTCTAAACCTTCCAAGACCCTTCCAAGACCCCATGCACTTTCGCTTTTACAATATCTTAGGTACCCAGATGGACTGCGCTCTTCTTGCAAATCCACTTGTACAGGGAGCGGCAGTTATCAGCATGCATTTCTGTCAGCTTATAGACCGCACACTTTTCTTCTTTCTTCCTTCCTTTTACTGTAAAACTGCAAGAGCCAAACAACACAGAGACATGAAGATCATTGAAAAAAATTCTTTGCCTATACAAAGAATGAAAGCACAAAGACTGGATTTTTTTTTCTTTTGTCTTTATGCTGTGATTCATTTGATTCTCTGACATACAGACAGGTTTTATTTGTTTACTAAGCTTCACTCTTTCTCTGTTTCCCTACTTGTTACGCAGCTTTAAGTGAAAACCTTGCACAGCAAAGGCACCTCCTAATAAAATTAGTTCCGTTTCGGAGAGCTGTCAAGGAATTTCATTTTTTACCTGCATGTTTTGATCAGAATTTTGATCAGAGGAAAATCAGACCAGGCTGAGCTGCCTAACTGGAGTACGGGCCCTCATATATTACTACTACTTTCTCACAGTCTAATGGATGAACAGCCCAGGCATAGCAAGAGGAGAACACTTCATGGAAGCCAAAACATATTCCCTCCAGAATGAGCCTACCTGTGCCCTGGATGTTTGGGATCACTGAGCCATACCCATCTTCCCTCCTCCTCGTCAAAGCTTAATCCAGTCCAGACAAAGCCAATGCTTTTATCCTTCAGTTTGTTTAAGAAATCCTAGAGAGAAGTATGTCTTTGAACTCTCATAATAGTGACGCTTCATAAAACTCCAGCACCAGCAACATATAGTGGTAATTAATATTTTAAAACCAGCAAGGCTTTCGTGCCCAAAGATTCCATAGAATGTTTCCAAGAAACTGAGAAGAAGAAAAACCCACCAATAAACCACATGGAAATTAGTTCAGATTCTCAACTACGCCCAGTACCGTGGTTAATGACGGCAAGTGGAGCAACCAAGGAGCTAACCTTCGGGTCCTTGCTGGCCCCACGCCCATTCCACTAGCACATTTTTACATGGGCATCAGGCTGATCTGAACGACAGGAGCTGAAGCTATTTCCTCTTTTGCCCCCCGACAAAGAAGAGAGGTGATAATTTTGCCAGCTCGCCCTCCTGCGTGCTCTAGAAGTGACTGCCTGAAGCTGGTCACCTTTAAGCAAAATGAGGAGCACAAAAAAGGCACAATACAGGTTAGGATTTTATCCACAGGACTGATTTTTCTATTGCTGCAGACATGGTACTGCCATTTAAAAATGTACGTAGAACAGAGAAACAGCTTCATCTAAAGAAAGTCAAAAGCCTTTATGACAGCTGAGTTCTGAAGAGGTTTGATTTGGAATAAAACATGCAAGAATCCTTCAAATCCCAGCTGCTTTTTACTGGAGATACTCTCTAGGCACACCATTGCACGTAGGCTATTGGTGTTCTGTTTGACACAGATGTTTCTTTACATGCAGAAGCCGATCATCAGAGCACTTTCCGCTGACAGTGCCTGTTACGAGCACATCAGTACTAGAAATGGCTTCTAAAAGCAGATGGAAAGCTATACTTTGATATGTGGATTCGCAAGGTGTAAGTCAAAAGAATATTTAAACCACAGAGTGCCTTATAATAGCTTACCATTTCCGTCTCATCCTCTATAATCAGGAGCTCAGATTTTTTCCCTGAGCAATAGTTTCTGCTGTTTTCCCAGGTGTCACGGGTTTCGGAGTAGAAATAACAACTCCCATAATGCAGCTTCCAGCCAACAGGGCAGAGTTCACATCTGGAATCTGTGAAGAGTTTGGAGTGAAGGGACTTTGGTCACTTTTTTTTTTTTCTTTTCTTTTTTAACAACTGATATCATTATTATCAGCTCCTCCTTTTCCCGTGGCTTTTGAATAAGACAATAAAATCTAAATCAGGGGTGGGGCAGAAATTGTGATGGTATAGCTCATTTTAAGAAAGCACATTGTCCCTGCTTTATGGTGGCAATAAGGATTTGGTTAGGGATCACTCTGCGCCTTTAAATATTTCAGAACCCTAGATATTGTACTAAAGAATTTACATAATAATTGGGGTAAAAGCCATGGGGTAAGATCCCAGCTCTGCTGAAATCACGAGGAGTAGTTTTAATTTTAATGCCATTAAATTTTCCATAGAAAATTTAATTTTTCTATGGAAAAATAACAGAGACCTTCAGTAACACTGAACTCTGCTTCTATTTTTGGCTTAAACTGAAATTTTCAAGTATGGAACTCTAAAATACATCACTTTATACTTCTTTATCACTACGTACATGCTTATTCTGGAATCTACAGGTCCATTCTTTTTTGCAGGTGTTTATATTAATCTTTTCAAGAGCTTCAAACCATTTATGCTATGATAAGCGAGACTCTATTTCCTTACCATTTGTGTGCATGCATAAGTTTTCCTTTAATCTAGTCAGTAAGCTGTTTTCATGAAGTTCTTCCTCAAAGACGCTGTCACTTTCTGAAAGATTTTTTCTGGGCTTCCATGCGTCACTTGATAGTAAGTCACCTAGACGAGAATCTCCAATATTTTAATGTAAAGCTCACAAGTGCACTGTATAGAGCACCCACATATTATCTATTCAATAGACAATAACAGGAGCTCTAAGTGGAAGCTCAGATTGCTCATTTGTCCTTCCAGCTCTCCTGTAAATGGTAGGTAGAGAGCTGAACATCAAAATCACAGCCATTAAACAAATGCATGAGGTGACCGACTTCACAAAGACAGAGTAGAGCCCGTTGCCATCACGCTTTTGACAATACGGTACGCAACAGTTGTCTTTCAAACAACTTTGATTTTGCCTTTGATTTTCCAGTTCCTGAAATTTTCATTGAGCTTATTTCGGAGAAGAATGGGTTGACGGGAGAGGGCAGGACTCGAGGCCAGAGAATGGGAGAAGAGCTGACTCTGCAGGACACTTATGCCCAGAAGTGCTTCTGATTTCTCATTTTCTCCCGTGTTCTCAAGTAATTTTGATGTGCAAAGTGATTTTGGTGCCCAGAAGCAGGCTGAACTTCGGGACTACTAGATTTTTCAAAAAGGGGGAAACTAAAATCAGATTCCTTGATCAATGCTCATTGACGGCAACCTAAAATCTTGTTCAACTTGCTTAACCAGGGCAATTGCAACCATTTCTCTCTGCCCTCTGGGTTTAGATGCTCAGGGACGACGGATAGGTGAGCTCTGTGTGCACGTGATCAGCGCTGGCAGTGACCCAGCGCCTACGCACAAGTTCTGTGGACAACGCAAAGGCCACTTTTATAAATTTAGAGGCACACATTTTTATTTCTGTTTAGAGAGATCTTCTTCAACCATGTGTACCGTCTTCCAGCCTCCTGTCTCTCCCATCCCTGAAGCCCAGCTCACAGTCTCATTGTTCACGCCAGGGAGGACTGGATGAGACTTAAGTTAAGCAAACCAGGGCATCAGGAGGTGAAGACTGGATGCGAGGGTGAGGGGAGGAGGAGACAGCAGGGGTTCCAGGTGAACCGTATACCTGGAGTGAGTCCTGCTTCATCACTAAAAGTGTTTTTTTCTAAACTGATGGATTTTTTGAACAGAAACCCTGGGGTTTTTGTTCAGTTTTGGAAAGGAATAGGAGGGACTTCCAAACTGGGGGACAGGAAAGTGAGAAAGACTCCAGCCCTCTTCATACACCCCAAACATGCAACAGTCCTCTGAAAGCCAATGACCTTCTGTAGATCCACAGCCCCAAAATGCTGGTGAGTCCCTCCCACTTTCATCAGAAGATAATAGCATGAGTGGTCTTGTCACCTTATCAAAACAGTTTGTTTGCAAAACTTGTTGAAGTTAAGGACTGATACCTGTCAATTTCACAGTAATTAAAGCAAAACATTTCACTTGATCACTCACATTGCTGAATTAGCGTGATCACCGCTCCCAAAAATACCACGTTCAGAAATCCCGAGAGAGCAGCAAAGCACCGCAAGCCTGAAGAATTAGGGGGAAGCTCTGCAAGAAATAAGAGGATTTAACGAACACAGCTTGAATCGCTTCCTATGACATTAATCTGTGTTTCTCTAGACATTTTTCAGACAGAACACCCATCACCGTCCCATTGCTGTGTGCTTTGTCACAGTTGCTTTTTCCTTTCTGCTTGTCTCCTGCGTATCAAGTGGGGTTTGCTTCTAACAAACTTTCATTTATGAAAACTTGCGGGGGCTTTAATTTTCTCGTGCTGTCTTCACCATTTGCCAGTTCATTTGAGGGTTTGTGTGGCTACCGAACAGCTTCTGCTTTTTCATAGCAGGGGGATGTCACTTGCAGATATCATGAAGACTGTTAGATGTCACGAAAAGCACTCAGCAAACATTGCTAAAGAAAACCTCACAAACTTAGTGAAAAAGGTAGAACCGCTGTTTCTAACAGTTGCAGAGAAAGAGATGTATACAACATGCAAGAACAAAAACGAAGTTCTAGGACTGTGAATACTAAAACTATCAAGCAAGATATCAACCAGTAGATTATCTGAAAATTAAACTCTAACTCCAGGACTCAATAATTAGTTTTATCACCTGTACACTGGATGCCAAGTCAAAGGCCTTTAGAAAAGCCTACATTATAATTTGGATTCTTTTTTTTTTTAATGAGTCCTTGATGTTCAGCCAATCTCACGTGGAAAATTACTACAAAATGTTTGAAAAATTAAGTGGCAGGTCTTCTTTGTAGACTGGATGTTTGATTAAGGTCAGTGAATAGAGACGCAAAAATGAGTTCCGTTGCAACTCAAAGAAAATTGCTTCTAATTAGGATCAAAAAAGCCTAGAAGTGCACAATCATGATGAATCTTCCTTCTCAATATTACCCAACAATCTTAAAATTTATTTTGATAGGACAGTCATGCTCGTCTCATACCACTTCCTAGTGAAACCCGCTGCTTCTCTTTGTGCACTCACTTTATTTAAAAATTTCTACGTAGCTTGACATAGAATCACAGAACTATGTAGGCTAGAAGGGATGTCAGGGGGCCATCTAGACCAGCCTCCTGCTTAAGGTGCGTCAGGTTACAACAGGTTTCTCAAGGTTTTGTCCAGCCAGTTTCTAAATTTCTGCAAAGGTGGGGATTCCACTGCTTTTCCAGGCTTCTACCCTAGTGTTTGACCACCACCACGGTAAGAAAAATTTCCTTGTATCAAATTGCAATTTACCACGTTTCAACCATTTCTTTCAATGTGCACTTTCAAGATGAGCTTGGTTCTGTCTTCTCTACACCCTTCCGTTCAGCAGTTAAAGAGAAAGGTAGGACTCCCTTCAGCTTTCTCTTCTCAGGGCTGCACAAAGTCAATCGTCTCAGCCTCTCCTCCTGTGTGTCTTCTCCAGCTCACTCCTATCCCAGGACCCCTTTTTGCTGAACTTGTTTCAGCGGGTTGTCAGCGCGCTCTCGGAAGGGGTAGCAATATAGTTAATGTAGGGTACAATGCAGCAGAGCTCTTTAAAATAACTGAGGCACAAAGGATGCTCCGTGATGCCTCAAAGGATGCCGTGGAGCAGGAAGAACAGTTAGAAGTTGCCCAGCTGCGTGGGAAACGTCATGTTAATTTTTATTCCTAGCTTTCTCACATCTGTGTTTGCAGGAAATATTTTGTGAATGTTTTTCTAGAAAGACCGTGGCATAATACACTGTTCTCTTTGTTCAAACTTAACTTCATGGGAAAAAAGGTTTTACAATGGAAACCTTCCATGAGTTAGGACCCAGGAATAAAATCAGAGAATAACAGAATTTCCATGTCATGGAAACGGCTATTCTTGGAACAGAAAACAGGGTGCCAAAATGTTATAGCTTGTAGAGAACTTGTTCTGTAAGTTTTAAATAAGATCAGGAAGTACCCTATGGAAGTATCCTTTAGAAGCCCTTATATTTCAAATGCTGGTGGTCCAGATCAGATGTGAATCGGCTGCTTGAAAAGTTCTTTCCTTCTACACTACTATTTAAAAAATTTAATGCACAGAGGTGTATTTCACATCATGAAACAGCTTAAGCTTTGTCCTACATGATAAACTCATTCCCACTGACACTTTCACTTCATGTCTAGCTATCATTGTTTTGCACAGAGGTCAAATATCTTTTCCCCTCAATTGTCTTCTCAAAGTATGATTGTGTTCAGTCACACTTACCTGGGAGACGCTGTATCTGTGACTAATCATCTTTAAATATTCAAACAGCTAATGCCCAATGTTTTTATATTGTCATGCTATTTAGATGGCAAATATATGTAGACAGAATGCAGTACTTTTCACTCGCTAGGCAACAGTTAAGCCCCTGTGTACATTTTCCTTCTTCTTTTGGGTGCTACGCAGTGATTTTGACCAAAAA
>VXBO01001767.1:5090-28256 GCA_013400135.1 Rhinoptilus africanus | reverse complement strand
TTTTTGTGGGGCTGCCCATGATTTTTAAAAAAAAAAAAAAAAAAAAAAAAGGCAGTTAGGATACCTGGTATCTCGTCTTAACTTTGCCATGATTTTCACAGTGGCTAGACTGCA
Organism: Rhinoptilus africanus; assembly: GCA_013400135.1. NCBI lineage: Eukaryota > Metazoa > Chordata > Aves > Charadriiformes > Glareolidae > Rhinoptilus > Rhinoptilus africanus. The sequence goes on along the minus strand of VXBO01001767.1, from coordinate 28,142 downwards.
GGCAAAAGAGCAATAGCGATTTGTGTAAACACTCAGATTAGCATTCAGCTACCCAGGGCGAGCTCCGGTAGCGTCAATCCGTCAGGGCGGAGAACGCAGCATGGGCTGACAGCTCAGTGTTTGCCCGGCGTCTCAAGCCAGGACGGGTCTGCAAGGGGGAAGGGGAGCTCTGCATTGCGGACTTCCTTCTCTACTACGCGACCGGGCGCGGATATCCCACCACATCATGCCGATGAAGCACTGCGACCATTCCTAAGCACTCCCGTGCATACATTTGTGTATTCCGTATGAATATCACGCTAGCCTGTGTCCGGTCTCAAGCTAGCTCGCACACCTTTTACTACAAGTAGAGACTCAGCTCGCAGGGCACTGTGAACAAGCTAAAGGGAAGCACTGCTCTCTTTTAGTTGCTTACTCAAACCTTCCTGCTGCCCTGCCGTGCCATGCTACCCAACCCTGCAGGTAGGCGATGAAGATAGAGCATTTTAAACCTGGCTTCGTCACTCTGTGCCACACACTACTCGCCACGCACGCTTTGTCGGACTTTCTGCTTCTTTGGAATGGAAATATTCAATCTACTCCGTTACAGCAATATTTTTTGTGCACTTTGACAAATACTTTAAAGACCATTGAAAATTATTAGTTAAATAAATATTATCTTTTATGATTAATTTTCTGATTTTTTTGTTTTTTCCCCCAGTTTTGCTGGTTCTGTGCTTTTACTGCTGTTGGGAACAGGCTCACAGACACGTTGTTGTAATAATAGACAAACACACACAATTTACATCAATAAAATTGCACACAATTTATCCTGCCATAACAAGTAACTAAAGTTGCTCTTGCTTTTTGTCTATTCAAAAATGTTCCTACATAATTTTGCAGCCAGGATTTCTCAGGAACAGATCAACATTACTAATTAACCATTTGGAAACTGAATATCTAATTATTCTACAGACTGAGTATTTATGATCTGAGAAGCTCTTCCCTGGGACACTTAAAAGAAATAAAGGTTATCAAGGGTGAGCTTGAAAACCTTCCAGCATATATCTTTGTGCTTTCTTTGTTGCTGCTTCTGACACTTTTAACAAAATCCACAGAAGTTTTTGAAAAGCTTACTGGACAGCAAGTTCCTGTCTTACCGTTTTCATTTATTCTTAAATTCTTCTTAGCTGTGATTCCTGAAAACAAAACAAAAAAAAAAAAAAAAACACCAACCAAAAACTCTGGAGAAAACTTAAATAGCTAATGAGCCATTAATCACTGCCCAACTTGCTGGTAACGACTGTCTCATGTTTTCCTTATATGTCTCTATCTCCTAGTCTCCAGTTTGTACTGGGACTGTCAGCACCGGCACTCCAAGCCTGGTGGTACTATTATACTGCATTTTAACTGCCACCCATCACATTTCTCTGTGTACTGCCATACATCATTGACAACTTTAGCAACACCAACTGAAATTTCTGGGGGTTTATGATAACTCAAATATAGCTGGAGAGGTTTGTTATTGGCAGAACAAGTCTGAAGGCATAGCATAAAGGCTTACATGCTCACCTGCATTAGAGCTTTTCTTCCTGGTTTGGAAACGAAGTTCTGTGTAACCCTCTTCGTTCTCCATCTCAAGGTCTTTTTATCACTTCTTCCTTTTGAAGACTGACTGTTGGTGTCAACCTACGTTATGGGAAATGCTTCAAATGAGTGTGATAAACAGGAAGGGGACAGCGGATGGTCATTTGTGCTTTTAGCTGAAGCCATGCAGTAGCAGGGCTATGAAACGGAAAAACAGTGTAAAATGCACAGACGAGCAAACTCTTTTTCTTTACTTTTTCACTTCCTCTGCCTTTCTGACAAAAATCAAGACCCTTCTAACAAATACTTTTAACACTGCATTTTCTCCAATGAAATAGCACATTCCTCAAATGCAGTCTTTCAATGCACACAGACTTCTGCACAGAGAATAGATTTGAGCCCCTTAAGCACTGGATTGATGGACTTTTCTCATTTACTTTACATTAAAATCAGCTGTGTAACTTCTGTGTTTTTCTCAAATGCTGGGAAATGCTTCTTGCTTCACCAAAAGAAGATTGTGTGCATATGTCTCATTAAATAGCCGAAAAGGGCATTTAAATACATGTATTGATCTTTGGTTGTGTTTTGTGCCTGTCCACTTCTGCGACCGTTCATAGATTTGAACAGCGTAATGCCTTTCTTTAAACGGAGACTTGCGTGGCATGGAACAACTGAAGCAGATCTGTTCAAACCTTAGAGTTTGCAACATTTCTGTTGCACTTCAAAAGGACCAGCCTGAGCTTTTTTTTGTATCAGCAAAGAGTTGGTTACTTTTACTGAAAACAAAACAAAAAAATTTTAAAAAAACTGAAGTTGGGGATGCTAGCAAATTCTTGGTGATCATTGAAATCTGGAATATTTCTTTTTGGAAACTGAAGATTCAGTAGAATGTTGCAAGTTTTTTTTTTTTTCTCTGAAATGGTTATAATAATTTCTGGCAGCTGTCAAATTCACTAGGTTTCATCCAGGTTTCCTTTGGGTCAGGACTACATCCGGGCTTCACCTGTAACATGTCCTTGTAGTGCCTAGTGGTGATTCAGCAGGGGAGACACGACCGTCACGTCATTGGCTTTAGTGTGCAATTAAATGCTTAGTGTCCTAAACACCTTGTTTGGAGGAAAATAAATGCATCCAGAGCACTAGACAGAAATTATTCACTAATTTCTTAAACGAAAGCTCTCTGATTGGTCAAACCCACTGTGATACCAACCCACTGCTACTAATAAATATAAAATGATTGAATATCTGCTTGAAGTCCAAGACACATCATTAGGGACTTAGACTTTCTCGCTTGTCCAAAATGAACGCATGATTTTCAGACAAGTGCTGAAGATATGGCCACTCTCAGCCCAGTATCACTAGCTCTCTAATTTGCAATTTCAACAGGAAAATCTAGGAGTCTAAGAGAAACTCTTCACCTGAGAGTCAAATACCTTGCTGATACACAGTAGAGTCTATTTCCTTGCTGCTCTCCCTTGTGCGCCCACAAAGTAGGTTAGATACGGGTCCCCCTGTTCAAAGTCCTCAAGTCAAAATGTTGGGTCCTTTGACCTCGTCCTCACTGGGCTCAGTGGGTTTATCTTTTCAGCAACTTCTTCCACCAATGCCAAACATGAAAAAATCCAGTTTCCTTCCTACTGCCCAAAGCACCAAATGGTTCCCAGTGAAACGCACTTTCTACTTGCACATTTGCTCTTTATCAGGCTAATACAGCTAATTGGAATTCGAGGTATGTACACTAATTAAAATTAGCAAACAAGATTAATAGACCTCTCTTGCTTCTCTACAGTGAGGCATAATAAAGGAATGGTCATTTAAGCTTGGAAACCAATATAACTTTCCCTCAGCTCTTATGCTGTGGTTCGTACCTGAAAGCCAGGGTGAAGCTGTATGCCGTACAACCACTTACTGCAAAAAAAAAAGTGATGTCCAGAGAAGTCTTCCAAACACAAACACACTACTTAAGGCTGAGCCATTAATATGAAAGAAAAGGTGCTGAGTGACCAACAAATATATTGTTTCTACAGGGTGGTAGTACTTGGCATCACAATGCTAAAAACCTCTCCTGTACCCAGCGCAGACAAACCCTTGCCTTGTTACCAGCTTTCTGAATTGTTTTCTCAGAAGGTGCTTGGAAGGCAAAGCTTGAATATGGAGTTTTCAACTGTTTCTAGAACATCCCCGGAATGATTTACATGCTCTGAGCTGTATCTTTTATGTTCACCAGCTGCAACAGATGGTCAAATAAAAGGCATGACAACTCCAAACAAGCCTCGCTTCACTTCAGGCACTTAGATTATTCTGCATCCAGCCCCACAGTGGGTATGTGGGACGTACAGCACCCAGGCTGGAGCAGGTTTATCCTGAAGGAGTGCAGCCCATGGACAACCAACGCTGCTCAGGGTGGGGGCTGATGAGGGTGTTGAAGTCAGGAATAAAGCAGTGAAGTTCAGCCTGGGAAGGAAGAGCAGGAGGAAGGGGTTGCTTTAATCTTTTTGTCTTCATTTCTCACTGTCCAAATCTATTTTAATTTGCAATAAAGTGACTTGCCCCAAGTCTGTTTTGCCCACGATGGTAACTGGTACATGACCTCTCTGCCTTTATTGTAATACACAAGCTTTTTCATTTTTTTCTCCCTTGTCCTGTTGAGGAGCGGGAATGAGAGAGCGGCTCGGTGGGCATCTGGCAGCCAATCAAGGTCAACACACTACAATCATCCTACCACTCTGTATTATTTTCTATATGATTTCTCTTTTTTCTTTTCTTCTTGTATATTTCCTAAGCTGTGTAAAGCTCTAGTAAATCAAAGGCAGTGGATCTTGTGGTTGTCTCAGGAAGCTCTTAAAAGGATTAGCAAAAGACCACCCGTGGGAATAATGATAGAAATCAATTTCTAGGTGGATTATCCTCCTGCGTAAGAAATAAAGAGTTTTTAAAAAGTCATGTATCAGGTAAATAAACTATTTGAATATTATAATCTTTGGTTTCACTTGTACTAAATCCTCTTCACAATCTCAAATTCATTTTTAAAATGTTGGAGTGGAAGTGAAAATATATTCATATATCCACAAGCAAAGATTGCAGAAAACCCACACAAGGAAAGGAAAAACAGGCTAAAAAGAATAACACCCCTCCACAATCCCTCAAATTAACCAAGCAATTGATGCATGCATGCAGTACACATCTAATAACTGATACAGCCAATTAACACATATACTAAATTCTACGCAGCAAAACATTAATCTTTGAGCGACCATTCTTATTACAGTTTTTTCAAGGGTCTGGGATTTTGACACCATTCTACCAAGGATGGCATTGCTCTTAAGTTTGTGTACTGCATCAACGCTGTCCAGGAAGAGCATTGTTTGAAAGAGATTTGAAACAGAGCAAGATTTTACCATGTCAAAGCTCATTTAGCTACTTCTACAAAAAATATGCCAAAGAGATGGATACAGAAGGAAAATGAAGGAGCAAGGAGGACACAAGAAGGGTAAACCAATAATGCTGTGCATGATGGGCGGCGATCTCATAGCAATATCTGCTAAGATTTTAGCAAGGTTTTAGTTCCACGCTAGCAGAAGGCAGCTTTGGGAAAGTGCCAGACGAAAGTTAAGGAGTAAGATATTTACAGGCAACGTCTTCCAGCTGTTGGCAGAGGCTGGAAACACAGAGCTGTTTATTACATAAGTTAGTAAGTGAAGTTAAGCTCAAATGTGTTCACGGGCTGGCAGTAGAACCTGATATCAAAGCTGCAGGAGTGAAGGAAGGTATGAGGCAGCCACAAGCCTTGAAAATATAGATTGCTGTCTCAACAGGATGGCCTCAAGGCCACTTGAGACAAGTTGGCCCCAAACACCAAGCCAGGGGAACAATCCAGGGAAATGTAGGCACGCTTATATTTAAACACGAGTGTCCACATGGAATTTTTTGAGTTTGTGTGCACTTACTGCTGATGTGCATAGTATTTTCAAGGTCACAAACCTAGTTCCTCTTATTTTTGCACACTCGGAGAACTGGGTTTGTCTTTCGTCCTACTTCTTGTTTCTCAGACTTCACACTTCATATTTTATTTCAGCAGGAAAAAAATTTCAAAGCCACTTATAGGCCTAAAATGCTATGTCATTTCCTTTTCTTTCGTGAAGTCCAATATATGCTTCTAACTGAAGACGAGAGCTTTTAAATTGAATTCTGGGAAAGGCAAAAAAGTTCCTATTCTTGGCAGCATGGTGTTGTGAATCCAAGCCAAAAACCTATGGTTTTTTCTTTATTTTGGAAGGATATTTATATTCCTTTTAATGAGGTGATAGATCCAGATGATGCTGGTAGATCTAAAAAAACAGGCATGAAAGGCTATGAAAGCAAGAAGCCAACCTACATAAAAGGTAGGTGTTGAAATTAAGCAAAAGGAGAGGACTGTAACTTCTATAAAGTTGAGTATGAAAACACAAAAAAGCAAAACAAGAAAGAGACTGAGCAGCGGTTTGCAAGAAACATAAAAATTACAAAACCCTGCTTCTTCTGGAGCAGGGAACCTGCCAAAAGGTCTGTAAGGCAATAGATGATCAGTTTATAGATATGGGCACAGAGTAGTAAGGAAAAAAAGTCAGTATTTTTTTGCACGTGTGTTTGCTGTGGAGGAACTTGGGGAGGTACCCATACCAGAATATTTGTCATGGGTGACACATGAGAGGCTGTGTCTCAGTTCAGGAGGTTAGCGCAAGACATTATGAAGTGAACCAGCAAAATTAATAGGTCCAAATGGCTAAGGTCAGATGCTATTCATCCAAGACTTCTAAAGGAACTCAGCAAACAGACAGCCAAGCCGCTAAGAGTGGTACGCAACTTGTTTAGGAAGTTCTTGGTGTCATAAGGTGAGTCTAGCTTTTAAGGGTTTCAGAGGAGATCTGGAATACTTCCAACCAGTCAACCTTTGGAGATCATCTAATCCAACCCCTCCAACAAAGCAGGTTCACATAGAGCAGGTTGGACAGGAGGGAATCAAGGCAGGTTTTTAATATCTCCAGAGAAGGAGATTCCACAAGATCTCTGGGCAGCCTGTTCCAGTGCTCTGTCACCCTCAAAGTAAAGAAGTTCCTCCTCATGTTTAGATGGATGTTCAAGTTTGTATCCGTTGCCCCTTGTCCTGTCGCAGGGCACACTGAAAAGAGCCTGGGACCATCCTCTCAACACCCACCCTTTACATATTTATAAGCATTGATGAGGTCTCCTTTCAGTCTTCTCCAGGCTAAACAGAGACAAGTATCTCCACCCCTCTGATCATCTTTGTGACGCTCCTCTGGATTTGCTCCAACAGGTTCATGTNAGTTTCATGAGGTTTCACACGTGCCCACCTCTCAACCCTCTCCAGGTCCCTCTGGATGGCATCCCTTCCCTCCAGCGTGTCGACCGTACCACACAGCTTGGTGTTGTCAGCAGACTTGCTGAGGGTGCCCTCAATCCCACTGTCCATGTCGCCAACAAAGACGTTAAACAGCACTGGTCCCAGTACTGACCCCTGAGGAACGCCACTTATTGGTTTCCACTTGGACATTGAGCCGTTGACTGCAACCCTTTGAGTGCAGCCATCTAACCCGTTCCTTATCCACCAAGTGGTAAATCCATCGAAGCCATACCTTTACAATTTAGAGACCAATATATCATGTGGGATAGTGTCAAACATTTTGCATAAGTCCAGGTGGATGACATCGGTTTCTCTCCCCTTATCTACCAGTGCTGTGACAGCATTGCAGAAGGCCACCAGATTTGTCAGGCACAATTTGCCCTTAGTGAAGCCATGTTGGCTGTCACCAATCACCTCCTTATTTTCCATGTGCCTTATCAGAGATTCCAGGGGGATCTGCTCCATGATCTTGCTGGGCAGAGGTGAGACTGACTGGCCCCTAGTTAACTGCGTCATCCTTTTCTCCCTTTTTGAAAACGGGGGTTACATTTCCCCTTTTCCACTCAGTGGGAACTTCACTGGACTGCCATGACTTTTCAAATATAATGGAAAGTCACTTATCAATTTCATTTGCCAGTTCCCTCAAGACCCACGGATGGATTTCATCAGGTCCCATGGACTTATGTACCTTCAGGTTCCTTAGATAGTCTGGTACTTGATCTTCTCCTATAGTGGGCAGTTCATTCTCATAGCCCCTGTTTTTGCCTTCGGCAACTTGGGCGGTGTGGGTAGAGCCCTTGCTGGTGAAGACTGAGGCAAAAAAGTCGTTGAGTACCTCATCCTTCTCTGTATCCCTGGGTAACCAGGTCTCCTGTTTCCTTCTGGAGCGGGGACACATCTTCCCTAGCCTTACTTTTATCTCTGACATTCTTATAGTAGCTTTTCTTGTTGCCCTTTTCTGAGTTCTCTGAGAATATACTGTCTCTACTGAATTTATGCCTCACTTAATTGTTCTTGATGGAATCAAATTTGTGTCAGGTCTCCTGTAAGTCAAAGCCAGTCTCAGTATTGTTGTTTTGAGGCTATCATTCTACATTGCAGATTTCTTTGAAGGGTAAAGTGTTTCTCCTCTTTTTGGGAACAGTTAACACAATGTGCAGATGCACTGTTCTTGCTCTTACATAGAGGTCTGAAGCATCAGATATGGGATGGGACATGACTTCTGATAAGTTTTGCACTTCCCTCTCCTCAACACTGACTGCAGAAGAAGCCAGGAGCTGACACCCTCTTTTTCCACAAAGCCCCTTACTCTGCCTTTGGATTGCTTCTGTGATTTCCATCTTCATTTTGCCTTCTGCGAAGCGGCCTGGAGTAATGTGTTACGTTTCCTAAGCAACTCCTTGTAAAGCGGTTTCTTCCTGCAAAACAGGTCCAGATTCAGTAGCCTTGATCTTACTGGTGGATGATTTTAAGAAAAACAGTGCAAATAATAGTGTCTGAGGAAGCTGAGGACCTGAATTGAGCTACCAGCAAATGCCACTGTGGTTTCGGCAACCTTTAACTCTCCGAGTACTATGAAAACGGTTGCTGCAGGAAGTGGAGGTAGTGCCTATACATAGGGAGTTTCCTCTCCCTCCTTGCCGGGGCTGAGATGAACACCGCCTGCCGCATCCACTGCCATCCAGCTGTGCCAGGGCTGGCTGGCAGCTGCATCTCTACAAAATCGGAGGTGAAGCTTTGGGAGCTGCAGTTAGAAATGTCGACGGTCTTGATAAATCACCCATCTCTTCTCTACGCTTAGGCTTTCCCTTTGCACCACCTCCCGTCTCACAGTCAGACCGAGTTCTTTAACCTGGAATTTATTTCCAGTTAGCGCTCTCTCTGTTACAGCAGGAATCTCTACAAAGGGGGTAGGAAGTTGGAGAATCAGACCCCGTGCATAGTTCTCACACATGTGTTTTTTCCGGCACTAAAAGTTACGTCCCTCACCCAGGGGACTGTTGGGATCCCTCCAGGGACGCCCTCAGGGTGTTGTGGCCAACAAGGGAAGGAAGAACTGTTTCGGTGGGTGTAAATAGCCCACAGCCCTGACACAGGGGAAAAAAACTCCCGAAGCCGCTTTTGCGGACGGATGGAGCCCTGGAGATCTGCCTTGTCGCGAGGGCTGTGAGGTTCACCCCATTCAGGTTTGAGAGCATCAAGCCTCAGAAGAACTGCGCTGTCACTGCAGCTTCTGAACCCTGAAACCTCTAGGTCTGATGGGTCCCTGTAACCACGCTTCCTAGAAAGGTTTCAGTTAGTGCTACCAGAGACGGGATTATTGCACATGACGTAAGCCGTTACCAGATAAACTCAATGTAATGTTTACTGTCAGGATTTCAGTGAGACAGGACAGCTTCTCAGAAAGTGGGAATTCACCAGAAAACAGTTACGTTTATCTCACTTAACATTAGAAGTCCCAGTAAAAGTAGGCATGTAGCCTAATTTTTATGTCTAGGTTTCCTCTATAAGCAGTAGTGAGAAGCCAGATCCTTCAAGGACCAAGTATGCCATAGTTAAAATACCTGGGGATGAATTTTCCCTCAGTCTCCCAAATTTCAGGTGGCTGGGCTCCAGCTGCTCACCCTTATCAGTGCAAAATCCATTGCTGTATGCCATAGGATGTCCCACTCTGTTCCCATTTCTTTGTTTCTCCTGACTCTACCTCCTGCTGACTCCTTTGTCCCCTTTCCCTGGTCAGGGTGTCCCTGCTGCTCCTCACACTTCCGAGCCCCCCAAACCACGGGATGGCACTGATCTCCATTTCACGGAGATCTCTGCGTCTATCCCTTCAATATCACCGATTAAGACCATCTCTTTTGAGGACAGCCTCAGCTCGGTATGCACATGGATTGCACGGGACATTCATCTTCAGCCTCCTTGGCCCTAATGGGATTTACCAGGGGAGTGTATTATGGGAAAATGAACATGTCATTTTTCCTTTTATTAATTGACGAAAAATCTAGCCCATCTAATGCCACAAGAAAATCAAGACCCTTGTATTTTTTCAGCTTGCCAGACAGTTGAGACCTGAGCACACAGATAAAATTAAATCTCCCCATTCGTTACTTTTTCCTCTCATCTGCTCTGTTTTCCCTACTAATTTTAATTTATAACTGCAGCGAGTCAACAAGAGTATTCCACTTGCAAGTCCTTTGAACCAGCCTATGTCTGACTGTCAAAGTTATAGCCATACAGCCCCCATCTCTGTTCCCACCCCATCTGTTACCTGGTCACGGAAGAAAATATCTAACAGTTGCTCTTTGTCTTCTCCAAGGAGAAAGTAGCTGCTCGTACAGTCTGCTTCTGACCTGTTGGTTGGCTGGATCACTCTGCATAAACCAGTGCTTTCCTCTTCCCACCACTCACGTTGCCAACGTCTCTTCTTATCCCCCAAATGCAAAACATCCTACTTTGCAGAAGGAGTCCACTTTTCTGCCTTTACACTTGCTGGTCCTGATGTTCTGGTGAGGCAGACTACATAAAGCTCAGGAACAGAATATCTAAATCACAGATCAGGTACAAATTATAACGTGGGATATGGGATACACAGGGTTCAGCACACAGGAATAAAATACTACTTAGGAATCTTCGACGCTTAAGCCATCTCTCTGTCTTCTTTCCCAGTCCGAGTATTAATACTTTCCTGGAAGTGGTTTTACTTTCATTTGACAACGAGAATTTGCAGTTCACGTGGTGAAAATGCCTTTGTTATGGGGACAGAGGCGTCTCTCCACTGTTTCAGCAGCCCATCAACTTTGATTCCGATTGAATCAAAAACTCCATTCCGTGAGCGCCTGTAGCCTCTGTAATCGTGCTCTCTGCTCCTCTCTCTGTCACTGGTGGAAGGGGAATTTCTTTCAGTCACTCTGGATTCGCACACTCCCACTGCAGAACCACTCTTTCTAGTGACAGGACAACACTCGTACCTGCTACTTACGGATGCTGCAGAATGCGCGCACGTTGGAGAGATTCCCCTTTCCGCAAATAGAAGAGGATCTGTAACTCCGGAGAGGCAAAACTCAAATGTGGGCAAAAATTTAGGATCTTGCTGTCCAATGACCTCTGAATAGAAATGATTTGGAGAGTAAAGACTTAATTTGAATGACTGCTGGCTTTGAGATGGATCTCTCTCTGAAGTGCCTTCTATATTTTACCTTTACGACGCACGGCTGGAAAATAGCTGAAAATGGGATATTTGCAAGAAGGGAGGGATTTGTTTAACAAGTTCTTAAGTAACTTACAAATAAACCTATGAGAAAAACGACAATTGTCCTGAACTTCTAGGAATCATGCACGACTAGACATTTAGGCGTTCCCATCTCTGTTTAGAAATGTTTGTGATCCGTAATCGCAATGCTTGCTTATTTAACACAGGCTCGTGCGAGCGTGTCACTGTTGCTGTATCAGTCGCTCTTGAACACTTCCCTCCCTTTGAAGCTGTCCGTGCGTGTCCTGTATGCCCTCAGCACCCGATCCCGAACGCTGACTCCAGAAGAAGCTGAGGGAGAGCATCCGCGTGCACATATCACCGACTGGCAGCTTGTGCTGCCTGGAAGCTGCTGATCTCAAACCAAACCTTTCTTTTAACAACAAAAATGATCCCTGAAAACTGCCAGCGTGGGGAAGGCCTTTGGTAATAGAAAATAGTTTAGTCCAGCCTAGATAAACACAAAACAAAATCTGTAGTTGTACTAAAGTGCAATTTATTCAAAACAGTTCTTGGTTACATTCTTGTCTCAGAAGTCCAGAGGGACCATCTGTGTTACAGCAGGTAGGAGCCTCAAATTGTCTTGTATGTCCTCCTCCTCCTCTTCCAAACAGCTCCATCCCAGGATCTCAGTAAGGGAGCTTTCCACATTGCAAGTCTTTGAAATTCATTGAATTTCTCTTAGTATTCTGTTTGTATCAAAATATATTACATACAAAGGTCATAACAACTTGCACAGCTTTTGAGACGCAGGGTATGACTCCTGACTTCACTTACACCACTGTAAAGCAGGGAGAACCTCACTGCAGCTGGCTACGGAAGCACCTAGATTTGAAGTTGGCACCAGCGGGGCGTGATTTAGGACTAGCGTCCCCACACACAGCACCTCAAATTGTAATTCAGTGATCTTAAGCACCGTGTATGTATTGGTCACTTCACAGGAATTGCTTACAGGACTGCTACATCATTTACCGCTGGACTTCATGACCTTAAGAGTCTTTTCCAACCTAAATAATTCTATGATTATACGACTCTATCATCATTAGCAGGTAAAATGCAAGCGGTAGAGAAATGCACAACCCTCTGCTGATGTCCTTTCAACTGGAGGCTCCAACAGAAATTCCAGCAGATCTCGCTGGGGGAAGTTACTGCCCCCAGGGACCCGCTCTACCTGTTTGCTGGAGATTTCTGCAGTGCAGCTGTCGTGGTTTTGGCCAAATTGGCCAACGGTCAGTCACAGATGCTCCCCCCCAAACTCTCGTACATGGAGAGGAGGAGGAGGAGAGAGAGAGATTTACGAGTTTAGAAGAAACTAAACTACTTTAAGGAAATATTAACAATAAAATATAAAGGAAATAATGAAATAGATACAGTATATACAAACCTATCAAGATCCCAGGATAGTGTCACTGGCAGGCACTGGGGAAGTCCCAGACTGGACTCAGAGATGGGTGGGAACTGGGTTCCTCAGCTGGAGTCAGGAACACATGGATCCCAGAGAGAGTCCTCCTCGGACTTCGGCCATTGAAGAAAGAGACCTGACCCTTTCATCCCTCAGCTTTTATACTGCGCATGGGGCAGATGGGATGGAATACCCTGTGGGTCAGTTTTGGGTCACCCGTCCTGTCCCCTCATCCCTGCAGGTGGGACCCCTCTACGCTTTTCCGCTTCTGACCCTCCAATGGGGCAAATAATGAAATTAGCTGACCTTGATTGTTACAGCAATAAGCATAAGCAAGAGCCTCTCTGCACACCATGCCTTGGCACAGACCGTAAACGTCAGTCTTATCACTCTGAAAACGAACCATTTTTGGCACAATATGCTGTTAATTTCAGAGAGTTAGAAGGGGCCTAGCTAAGAAGTAAAATTACCGAGCAGAAAGTTGGTTCTGGTTTACCTCAAACCAGGACAGCAGCACAACTGTGAGAAGCTAATGTAGAGCGCTCACAGCCACCCCAGGAATGGAGCAGCTCGGGGGAAGCATCAGCAGAGGGGCACCAGCACATGGTGGCACATCTCACGTCTCAGTCTGCCACAGCTGTCTGGCTTGAACATTTTTTTCCCTGCACTTTGCGATCAGTAAACCTCCACGCTCTTTCCAGTGGCGGATTTTTTGCCCAGACAAAACACTGCTTCCAGGGGGTGCAAAAAACACACCTGAAAACGCCCTGTTCCTCAGATTACTGGGCACTGGATGCGCAGACAATCCAATGGCCACAAATAATTCTGTTGTGTTGGGGTGGGGGGTGTCTATTGCTTGTTTTGAACAAGCTCAAATCTTAGCATGAACACGATTAGTAAGCACTAATAGGAAAGCCCACACAAAAACCAGGCAAAGTAGGAAAGACTTTGTGAGTCAGCAGGAGCCATGACAAAACCTCTTCTCTCTGATTTAGGCTTCCAGATGGTCTAAAACAGTGTGTGGCCACAGCAGGCCTACCATCTATCCAAAATGACTGCATAATGTATACGTCGTAACTGTCAACATCAAATGAAGACCTAAGGCATCCATTTAGGAAGTTGGAAACAGAGCCAGCGCCTGGGCAAAGAGCATGCTGATGTAGAAATAGTGAGGGCATCCAAGTAGGCACACTCAGAGTGATTCTCTATCTGGAACCTGAAAAAAAAAAACAGGAAGAAAACAGCGATTACTAAATAATTTCTACTGAGACAAATATTTTAGCCTGCTGTAAAACAAAACCTCTGCTGAAGTAGTTTCCAGTTGACTTTGGTCCCTTCTGATAGGGTAGTTTCAACTGCTAAAAGCAAAGTCAGTGATAAACCATCTCAGAAAAGTCTGTTAGCAGTGTTGCATGGCTTGTATAAGAAATAGTGTGGCCAGCAGGGTGAGGCCCCATCTCAAATGTTCTCACTTTTGGGCCACTTTTGGACAAGAAAGACATGAAGGTGCCAGAGAGAATCCAGCGAAGGGCAAGGGAGCTGGTGAGGAGTCTAGAGAACAAGCGTTATGAAGAATGGCTGAGGGAACCCTAACAAATCCTAACCCTAACTGCCCTAAATCCAATGGCCCTGACCCTTACCCTAACCACCCTAAACCTAATTCCTAACCCATACCCTAACCGTAAAAGGTTGTTTAGCCTGGAGAAAGGGGTGCTGAGGGGAGACTTATCTCTCTCTACAACTACCTGAAAGGAGGTTGTAGCCAGGTGGGGGTTGGATTCCCAAGTAATAGGTGATGGGACAAGAGGAAACGGCCTCAAGTTGCGCCAGGGGAGGTTTATATTAGATATTAGGGAAAATTTCTTCACAGAAAGGGTTATCAAGCATTGGAACAGGCTGCCCAGGGAAGTAGTTGAGGCACCATCCCTGAAGGTATTCAACAGATGTGTAGATGTAGTGCTGAGGGACACGGTTTAGTGGTAACTTGGCAGTGCTAGGTTAACGGCTGGACTTGATCATCTCAAAGGTGTCTTCCAAGCAAAACAATTCCATGATTCTACGAATCTCTGTTTCTATGAACAGTCCATACCAAGTATCACACAATGACAGAAGTAGAGACAAAAGATCGTTTATGATATATCCTGCCTGGAATTACTGAGGTCATAAACGCTCTGGAGAGCAAGACAAGGGGAACTGCTGGTTGATGGGCCTGACGCAGAGCTGCTGTGTCCTACACATTTTCTAATACCAATAGGGGGAAAATCTGGGTTGTCTGCAAGCTGTGACACACTAAAGCAGATATGATTTTTCTTATGAAGCTCCTTAATCCATCTCAAGATGATTATTCCCTCATAGCTGTCACTTCATTCTCTTTCATTCCTAAAAAAAGTGCTAGATATTTGGTATTTCATGAAGACAAGCACAGCGGATCACATTGGAAACTGATCTGAAAAGAGACTGAAATGTCTATACGATGTAGTGAAAAGTATGCATAAATTAAGGTAAATAGGGATGATCAGTAACGTTATTTTCACGTATTGAACTAGCAAAAAAACCCCTTCTTGAATCAGAGACTTCTCTACAAAAATGCTATTGGAATTAGATCAGCTGTAACTGCAAAGACTTAATTTTTAAAGTCATAGTTATAACTCACAGGAAAAAATAAAATAAGAATCCTGATATAAATAACATTGTGCCGTAAACCCTGATTGTACCTTTCCTTAAGTACATGTCAGCCAGTCACAAGGAACTTACGAGTCCTCCTTGAAGGGAATACCATTCTCCCAGTAGAAGTTTTTGCCTTTCTTATGCAATCCAATCCAGCAGTCATCTATTTTCAAATGCTTAGCTAAAGAATGCTAAAAAAAAAAAAAGCATTTTGTCAACATGAGCTCTCAAAACGAGAAGTAAATTCCTCCTGTGAGTTTTGAGGAGGACTGGCTCATCATTCTGTCATCTAGACCACTGTCATAAGCATTTAATTGAGAGATAAAGAACCTAATGCTGCCTTTGAATTGACTCTTATAGTATCATAAATTCCAGTGAAGTTTTTCAATTCTATGCCCTTGAAAATTATTACTGTTAACTATACACAAAATTACTGAAACACCCTGTATTGGTTGTGTCTGTCTATATGTTTATCACTCTCTACATATGCAGCTTGCTCTAAATAGGCTGGTACATACAGGTGTTCCCTGCATTTCAGATTGCCATATGGGAACTCCTCCCCTTCCCAATGGTTATTTAGGGAATTTAAACGTAAAGGTTTTAATCTGTGGATGTACAGATAAAAAGAGTAAAAGACAGTTCACTGCTCCAGAAGTTTGCAACAACCTGTATCAAATGCAGCAAAGAACGCTGGAAGACAACAGAGGGAGCATTTGCAATGGGTTAATGTTAGAGAACTCCCTGCAACAAGCTACCATTAGACTTAAAAATGATGTATTATCTTTCAGGAAGGACTCCAATGGACATGGAAAGAGCAAGCCCTCATACTCCTCCACTCTCCCTGAGCTATTTCAATTCAATACAGTTCAGAAGAAACTGTCTCCATACAGTCTCACTGCCATTTCTATAGTTTTTGGTGTACTTTCTTCTGGTGTGGCTCACACTGTCCAGTGCTGGAGCATACCAGAGAGCACTAATCTGACCCAGCAGGCCAATGCCAGTGTTTCTGTGATTTTCTTTCATAAATTGTGTATACAGTTTGTAGGTATGAAGCTTTTAAGCATCAGTTTAAATAACACCAATTTTTGCCTAGCCAATTATCAGCTGAGCATCACCGAAACAGAAGTGAAGCTTTTAGGCAAGCAAGGAAGAGAGGCATCTACAAATCTGCTAAGAGGTGATCACTCATAGGGCTGTGCCACAGAAGCGGGTTGTGGAGAGGGGACAAGCTGGTAAATATGGTTGGTATTACTGGCAAAGAAAGGGGCCTGTTGATGGGATAAAAATGAGACCACATTCGGTAAGGGACTCATATATGAAGTAAGAACTAAGCCCTGCATCTTTCTCATTGCTGAAATTCTTGCCTCTGTAAAAATATTTATTAGCTCAAGTCAAACTCACAGGTAAATTAATCTGTGTAATTTCACTGAGGCTTCCTCCATTTCAATATCTGCTACACCACTACTATGCACCAGCGAACCAGAAAAGTAGCCTTTTGACCTCTATTCAACAATCACAGTAACATGAAAGCTCAAAGGTAAATCTATCTAAAACCTAACTTTTCGATGAAACTCATTGACAATACTCAAAAGACAGGAGATCTGTAAAAGCATATTATGGTTTCAGTAGCATCCAGTAGTAACGTATCACTAGCACTCACCAACTCAGTGCAACTGGATCACAACACAGGCAAAGCAAAGTATTTTAACAAACTTCTTAGCATAAAAAAAGGTTCAGAACAGCTTTAGCAGGGGTATAGTCCCACCACTGGTATAAGCAAGCATCTCTAAGAGGCATTAAGGCATATCTAAAAACAGATGCAAGCAGATAAAGATGGATAATTTCCAAATTATCCATTTATTTGTCTGTACTGGAAGTTAAAACAGATTATACCTGCTTTGAAGAAGAAGGTCCATTGGAGAGAAAAGTGAAATTAGGCAAACTGATTCATAACAGCTTTTCATAGTCATTCAAGTCAAATCCAGGCACCAAAGCACTGTGGGGCAGCTGGTGCTGGTACACTTGTTGCAGCCAGCCATCTACAAAGCAGGTACTTCCCACGACCTGAATTCACATAACTTACACTTTACGTCTTTGTAAAATAAGTGAGTATTGCATGCAAAAAAAAAAAAACAAATTAAAGCTTTGTCAAGGAGAGAGAGAGATACAGAAGTTGTGTTCTATTTTGTTGTTGGGGTTTCCTCCCATTACCATTTCTTCCTGGTTTTCAAAAACAGCTAGCAAGGATTCATTCTCAGTGCAGAAGGTCTGACTAGATGTCCAGTTTTCTTCCTCCTCTGAGATGAAATAACATTTCTTTTTGTAACCTATCCACTCACTGGGGCACTGTTCAGGAGGAAGTCTTCCATAGTGAGATCGCAGAGTTTTAACTACAAAAGAAAAGAGAGGACAAAATTTCTACCCAGTAAAATCTTAGCGTTCATCAGCATAACTCAACCTAAAACATATTTTTTGGAAGACAATGCCACACTACATGCCAGAAGAGAAGCCAAAGGAAGGGAAAGAGTCCTGACCTTCCCTGCCTTTCAGCTGAGAAATGTGAGAGTTGGAGGCTGTAGCCCCATTACTACAACCAGAAGAAAGTAAGTAGGGTTTGGAAAACTCCCAAATTTTAGAGAATTAGAGGCATTCACAGCTGACGATTTATACTCGGCACATTTTAAATCCAGTACTAGGGTACTGTATTTAAAACTCGTACTGTTAATTTATTCATCGAATTCATTTTAAGTAATGATGTTGCTTGAATATCTACAACTGGATTTCATGAAAACAAGTTACTTTTATGTTCTATTAAACCTCTAAGTGTTTGATAAATCTGCGTGAAGGCAGGTAAATTAGGTGTTGATAGGATGCTAATGAAATCTATCTGCTAAGAGGTCAAAAGTATTATTATTTGGAGATAATGGTTTGGACAATGGTTCTTTGGAGTTCTTCCCCAGCACATTTTGACGCCCTCTCTTCATCTTCTTTCTGTCACAGTAGCTCTGTGAGAGTGACAGGATTCACTGGCATGTTTCATTTCAGTGCCGAGTTTAATATCACACAATGAAGAGAATTAATTTCCATTTGCTTTTGTTTCTATTTTTTCCAAACAACAAAAAAAATCTGCCCTGATCATTACTGAATGGTTACAGTGACCTTTTCTGTGCAGCATGGTGTCTTTCACAGCACACCAGGGCTCACCCAGTGTATGAAGTGTATTTCCTGGGTCATCCTGCTGGGATCGAATCCAGACCTTTTGCACCCAAAGTGCATTTTTCCACTGCTTAAGCTTGGAGATGGCTAATATTGAAATGAAAGTGACTGTCCGTTATGCGAGTAGAGGGCCTTGCAGGAAGCGAACTGATCTCCCAGACTCTCCAGCCTGCTGTTACACTTGATTTCTTCTCCTTTCTAACCAGCTACTCTCTTTGCTATATACGAACTGGAGACCCTTGAGCAAGTTAGCTGTGAGCACTGCTCCCACTCCCTCCAAGAAAATGGGACTGATTCCATTTAAATAAAAGCCTAGAAAAGCAAAGGAAAATCAACAGGGACACATGTCACTATCATCTTCCATTCATTTCCACACATGTGCAGAGGACCGCACCACTATACCTCATGCTGTTGCAGGGGGCAGACCGAAGGAACACTTAACGCAGACATTCAAGAGCTCCCTGTGCAGACAGGGCTGCGGAGGCTCCATTGAGACACACGGACAATCAGTGACTTGGATACCTCAGGTAATACTGTGGGCGGCACAGCCTTTGATCCTATAGAAGAGTTCTGCATGGGATAGTGGGAGCACATCTGGCCTCCACTGTGCCTGTGGGAGGTAGTGCCCAGTGATAGGACAAGGGCTAACGGGCACAAACTTGACCATGGGAAGTTCCACCTAACCCTGAGGAGGAACTTCTTTACCTTGAGGGTGGCAGAGCACTGGAACAAGCTGCCCAGGGAGGTGGTGGAGTCTCCGTCTCTGGAGACATTCAAAACCCGCCNCTGACTTCTGCTTAAAAATACACAAATGAATTTCTAAAAAACAACAGGCAGAATGACTCCCACATTTGTGAAAAGATAAGCTAAGCTGTATTATGTAGTCACCTTCCACGTGTGACAATAAAGGAACCCTGAAGACCAGATATACGAGCAGCCCACACAATAAGCCTGGAGTCTCTGCCGGGATGCTCTGCGATGCTGACTTTGTGCACTAAAGTATAATCAAGGATGCAGCAAAAAGAAAAAAAAAGTTTACAGCTGAATCATTTGGACTTTCATCCGTGGGAAGAATTCTGTTTCCGTTTAAGTTCTGCCTGGAGGTTACTCAACCTTAGACCAACATGAAAACAAGTGAAATAGTAATGGAAGTCCCAGGTTTTGTGACCGTGCAGTACTAATGTTGGTGCACTTGACTGCTGTAATCCTGGAGCCCAACAGTCAGAGGAGATATATCTCAAATGGAAAATGTTCCAAAAGCTTACCAAATGCAATGATGAACACCACCAGCAGAAATCCGAAAAGTATGCACAGACAACAGCCTGCAAAAAAGAAGATCATTAATGGTGTTGTACATATGAGCACTTAGGCTTAGACTATATTTCAGTATTAAGTGAGACAGCAGGATAGCTTTTCACTTAAGCTCCAAGTATGTAAATACAAAGCAGTACTGAAGTCAAACAAGGCATCCTGCATCGGCATTTATGTTACTGGACAGTTTGATACAATGGTCACCTATCACCGAATTGTTTTGGTTTCTTTTTTTGATGTGTGAAGTATGGTTTGATATGTTAAATCTGTAAACTAGTTGAAGTAGGTGCTTAACAGGAGCTTAATTTAGGAGACAGGGTGCCTTAAGGCTGTACAAAGAGCAGATGCAACAGTTGTATTACTGAATGTCAGAACTGATCTCCTATTTCCTTAAGACAGAATGCTTTAGGACAATATAACCTCACAGTAGAAGCTTCTCTCTCAAAACAAGGGGCCCAAGATTAATGAGGAATGCAGAGACTAGTCAAAGCTAACACTTCTGATGCGCCAGCAAGAATAAAGGAGTGGGTCTGCAGTTCACTCAGAAGGTCACAAGGATGAAGAGGAGTGGAGGAAGTAAACGACCACCAGATGCCTCTGAAGACCACCGAGAGACTCTAGTGTGCATGCGGGAGTGGGCAGTAACCTGTANGCAATAACCTGTAATAATGAGCTAATGAATAGGTAATCATTTCTTGGAAAACTAGTGAATATGCAGACACAGTATGTATTTAAACTGTCCATCTAAATCAGTCGGGGCGCACATTCGGTGGAGCAATCCCCTGTGTGCCCGGCGCTGCAGTAAAAAATACCTGCTTCATAGTCACCAAGGCTATTGAGTCTTTACTGCGGCATTTCATGGCATCATGTGCATACACTCTAAAGTTTTCACAGACGCACAGGCCCTGGTACAGCAAGGATCCAGTCCCAAGTTCATCACCTCCTCTATATTTTGCAGACCTCTTAGCAATAACTGCTGAAGGCTGAGAATTCTCAGGTCACTGACTCCAAGCAAGCTACACCCATGTTTGGAAAACAGGAGAATGCTCTCACACAACTGAAACGTTAAAGGCTGAGGTTCAGAGTATGGCTGCAGTCTTGATCAGATGTATTTTCTCTTTGTCACAAGCCCTCCTTCACACACAAATTTCAATGCAGATGTGCAAGCTCATCTGTTGCAAAGGCACAGATTACTTTCTCTAACGAGGTCTGGCTTCACTTTCTGCATCTTATCCAAGAATATTTCATACAGGTAAACTGCCACGTGGAAAAATGTCTGTTTTCACATGAAAGAATCAAACAGTTCACACTTAGATCAAACATAACAGTTATCTTAATTTTTATGACTACTAGCTTTGCCTAGAAGTAAACTCCCAGGTTTTGTCTTGTCCAAGTCAGGAGACATGGAACTAGATTTGGAGTTAGACTTCATCTTCCTGCAGGAAGGTGTCTCACCAAGCACAAAAGAAAAAAGTCTTACATTTTCTCTGCAAGAAGCACTCTTCACAGCGCCTCCCTGTCCTCCGCACCCACGAACAGGCTGCCACTTCTTGTTTGGCATCTTGTTTGACATTAGCGGAGTCTATGTTCTCATAAGGTGCTTGTGCCATCCAGGGGGCCTCCTCATCTTTGGACTCCATCTACAGCTGGGAAACAAAGAAGTTATATTTAATGAGTGCTTCCCCTACTATCTATAAGTGAGTGGAAATAGTAGAAATCCCAAAGCTGCCATAGTTATTGCCTGTATCTGAGGGGATGAGGGGAGGGTGGGCAGAGAAATGGTGAAACAAATAGAAAATAAGGAGCTTGTGCAACATGCTTGAAGGTGGGCCTCAGATATCCTTCTTCCCAGGGAGGGGGGTAATGGAAAACGAGGAATGTAACGGAGGGTAAGGGAAGGACAGAGCAGATGGGAACAATGTGATAGGGAAGGGATGCAGCATATCCAACCAGCAAGGAAAGGCCAAAACAACCCAGTTTTCTGCTTCACCACTAGGCAGCTTAAAGCAGTTTTGTCTGCATGCGAAAAGTCTGGGCAATTTCCCAAGCGAGGCAGAACCTGGTCTGCAGGTTCCCTGTGTTCTTTTCTGCTCAGTCCAAGAAGTGGTTTTCCTCACAATTTTTCTTAAATTCCGCTTTCAACGACATAAATTTAACAGAAAAAGTCATTCAGATTATATGCAGCTATAAACATAATTGTGGTCATGCAGAAATGTCAATTCATCTTCATGAGTTAGGTTATAATAGGGAAAAAAACCGCTAGTTCTCATTAGAAAAGGCTTCAATATCCTTACTTTCATTACTTTTATTATTAGGCATGTGCCACTTAAGATAAATAAGATGCCTCCTCAAGTTCACACATTTGTAATGGTAATTAGGTGCCTAAATATATCTAAGAATCAGACTCCACTTGTGCTTGGTCCATGTGAGGCAGAAAGAAAATAAGACTTGGAATTACATTCTCCAGTGAGGTGCCCTTTCGCCACCTTTGCTCCTCTGTTTGCTCATGGCCTGGGCCTCTTGCCTCCAGGGATCATGCTACGCTTTGTTACTGCAGAGGAAATGCGCTGGTTTTGACTCCAGCCACAGAGGAGCTTCTCCCGAACCTTCTCGTCCACGCTTCAGGAAAAGCTTCTCCCCCACCCTTGGCTTTTGGGATGTGACAGTGAGCAGCACAGCCAGCTGAGGTCCAGGTGAGCTCTGTAACACCAGGCACTTGTTGAAGGCAGGTGGATTTCAAAGTACGTTTGGAAAACTGAACAATGAACCACAGTTTCCTCTGGAAGAGGACCAGCGGGAAGAACACCAGCGGGAGCTCTGTTTGTTCTAGGCCACAAGACAACTACAAGCAAACCATGGAGATCCAGGATACCCCTGCTTTAAACAAACATTTAGTCATAGAATGGTTTGGGTTAGAAGGGACCTTAAAGACCACCTAGTTCCACCCCCCTGCCCTGGGCAGGGACACCTCCCACCAGCCCAGGCTGCTCCAAGCCCCGTCCAACCTGGCCTTGAACCCCTCCAGGGATGGAGCAGCCACAGCTTCCCTGGGCAACCTGTTCCAGTGCCTCACCTCCCTCACAGTAAAGAATTTATTCCTGATATCCAATCTAAATCTACACTTTTTCAGTTTGAAACCGTTGTCGTGTGTCCTATCGCTCCACTCCCTGATCCCGAGTCCCTCCCCAGCTTTCCCGTAGGTCCCCTATAGGGACTGGAAGGCCGCTATAAGATCTCCCC
>VXBO01001766.1:51320-129992 GCA_013400135.1 Rhinoptilus africanus | reverse complement strand
AGGATCCCCCCCTCGCCCCCTGCCCACGCTGTGGGGGTGCAGCCCAGGCTGCGGGGGGGTTTCTGGGCTGCCAGCTCATGTGGAGCTTCTCACCCACCAACACCCCTGGGGGCTGCTCTCAAACACTCCTTCAGAGTGAGCCCAATGATTTTAGCAGCGTGGCTTTATCCCAGATCTCCTCAGACTTGCCCAGGGGGAATGAAGCAGGATTTGGTGCTTGGAGGAAACCTTCCTCCCATGGAAAACACCAGGAGCTCTCCTCAGATTAGCACCCCAGGAAGAGTCTGGGCTCGCTCCACCAGCACGAGCAGCAGACGGTGGGGAAGGTTTTACTCCCACTGGTGACACTGGTAACGGTGGAATGAAATATATTCGCAAACAACTAATATTTTCTCCGTCGCTGCAAAGAGCATGCATCTGGAAATAATTAGCATGCACAAAAACAACTCGCACATTCCTCCTCAGCCTCCATTTTGGGCTGCCTTGCAGACTCTGGCAGCGACGGTTTCATCGGCAACTCTCAATTTCGGCAGATTTTTTGACATTTCTAACACCGAGCCTGGCCCAGGCCCACCCTTGGCCAAAGCTCACTAGTGACACAGAGCCCACACTCAGCCCCGACGCGGGGGTTTTTTTGCATGGTTTGATGGCAGCACTGCCTTTTTTTTTTTCTTTTCCTTCCTTTTTTTTTCCCCTCCATGAAGCTTTTACTGCCGCTGACATGCTCCTACTTGTGCCTTCATCTCCAAGGACGACGGCAGCATCGGGAGCCAGCTGCCCTACAGCCATTCCCCTCCAGAAATCACGAGTTGCAGCCACTGATTTTGGGTGGAATTAAGCTTGGAAAGGTAACGAGGGGCTGGTGGTTTTTGCAGCGGGACCCTGTGCGATGCCAGGATGGGTCCCACCAGCCCAGTGGGTGACAGGGCTCCGCTCCCTCCTCCAAGCTTGCGCTCCGGCGGCTGCTCCAGGGCTCCATGTTTCTTTTGCAAAGCCGGAGCAGGTCTAAATCTCCGTCTCCCCACAGGTCCTGTCATTAGCCTGGCGTAAAACCCGGAGGTTGTAGAGAGGTGGGGGTCGGTCTCTTCTCCCAAGGAACAAGCGATAGGACAAGAGGAAATGGNCTGAAGAGCCCCAAATCCCTCAGCCTTTCTCCATCAGAGAGATGTTCCATCCCCTCAGCATCTCGGTGGCCCTTTGCTGTCCCCTCTCCAGCAGTTCCCTGTCCCTCTGGAACCAGGCTCGGTGCTGCTTCACTTCAGGGCTTCGTGCTGGTGGCTGCCAGCCGCCATCAGGCTGGGCATTCAGTTTTCATGGAATCATGGAATGGTTGTGGCTGGAAGGGACCTTAAATCCCCCCCAGTGCCCCCCCTGCCCTGGGCAGGGACACCTCCCACCAGCCCAGGCTGCTCCAAGCCCCGTCCAACCTGGCCTTGAACCCCTCCAGGGATGGGGCAGCCACAGCTTCTCTGGGCAACCTGGGCCAGGGGCTCACCCCCCTCACAGAAAAAATTCCTTCCTCACATCTCACCTAAATCTCCTCTCTTTTGTCCCAGCTTTGTCCCAGTTCCCAGGGCTGAAGGCCAAGCCTGTAGGGCAGCAGTTCGCGATGGCAGAGGGAAGGAGAAGAAGGGGAGAAGCGGAGAAGCCCAGCAGGTCCCGCTCCTTCTATCTGGGAATGAGTAGGGACCGCAGGGGACCCATTTGTGACCTTACAAAATCACCCAGCCCATCGGATACCCCTGGAAAAGCAGCGTTTGATCCAGGAGAGCTTCACGCCATCACCCTCCAAACCTGCGCCAGGACACGAGGCCACACTCAACGTCCCCGTGGCCACCGGGACGGGGCTGAAGCTCCCTGGAGACCCCGGGCACCGCTCCCCAGGGCCCCTCCGAAGCTCCCCAGCCGTTCCCTGACATTTTTCCTCCTGTTAACACATTCTGGTTGGCAGGAGAATCTTTTTTCTTCCCACTTTCTCCCAGCTGCTGTGCTGCCGCTCAGTGGCAACGCGCAGGAGGGTCCCTTCCTTCCCCGGCAGATTTTCAGCCCTTTCGAGACATGCAGAGGCTTTTATATATATATTTATATATTTTTTTAAAACCAGATTCATTTATTTATGACGTATTCATAAATATTTATGCGTCTATTACAGGCGCTACAATGCCATTGTATATTTATAACGCATAAACCACTATTTATATTTGTGTATTTATGTTTGTAAATTTTTGTTTGTATTTTTATTGGCTGTTTGTATATTTATAGCTGTCTGTTTATACCGGCAACTTAATTTATAGCTTGCACGGCCCCGCAGGTGCTACGCTGCCATTGTATATTTATAATAGTGTTGGTTGGAGCAACACAGGACTAATTTCTCTTCTAATCCCTGGGAAAACTGCACTTTTCAAAGACTCCGGTGTCTGAGTTGGTGGAAATATTTACTTTAGAGCCGGCGATGGTATGTGGGATTCAAGATCTCAGTGTTTTCCAGCTCCCCAGGTGCGGGGAGCAGGAGGAGCGAGACCCGGGCACTTGACCCCAGCTGCCAACAGGGTTATTCCATACCATGAACGGCACATTCCAGAGAAATTAGGGAGTTTGCTGAGGAGTTTTCTCTCTCTCCGACGACGGCTGCCATCCTGAGAACTCCTTGCTCCGGTGCCGGACCCTGAGTCCTTCCCTTCCTCCCGAAGCCGCAGCGCTGGCAGGGTCCCACATTGGCTGTCCCTTGCAGGGGGAGCGGGCCGGGCACGGTTTTTATCGGTGTATTTTATATCGGTGTGGGGATCAATATCGGTTCTTCAGGATTATTAATGTTAATTCTTTAGACTTACCCTATTCAATCAGTTTATATCTCAACCCTCCTGTTTCCTTGTTTTTCCCTAATTCCCCTTCCCGGGTGGGGAGGGGTCATCGGGTGAGAGGATAATTGTCCAAACAGCAATAAATGCTGGGGTTTCTCAATGATTTATAAACAAATACTTAGAGCCGAGTTCTAAATCCTTATTTATATGTTTACGCACCGTCTGTCTATGCAGATCTGCCTGTTCGTCGGGCAGTGTAAGGTACAGCTGGCACATCATTACAGCCAGGCTAGAAATTAATATTAATTAATCGCCGTCTCAATGACCACGCCCCCTGGAATGACCACGCCCCCCCGGGGAATCCCTTCCCAGCCCACCACCGCCGCACGCCCCCGGCGCTACGTACGTGCGTCACGTCCGGCGGCGGTCCCGGAAGTGGCGCAGGGGTCGGTTGCTATGCGGCGGGCCGGCGGCGGGCCGGCAGGTGAGCGCGGCCTGTGGCTGCCCGGGCCCTCGGCTGAGGGCGGGTATGAAGGGAACGGGCGCCAGCGGGACGGACCCTTCCGGGGCGGGGGCAGCGCCTCTGGGCTCCCGGGAGGGGGCCTGGGTGTGTTTCTGGGGAGCGGGGTGAGGGGTCCGACCGGGCCGGGCCCTGCGGCCTGCCCGCTGCTGGGGCTCTGAGGGAGGGCCGGGGGTCCCCTGCACCCCCCGGGCCCTGCGACCTGCTCCCTGCTGGGGCTCTGAGGGAGGGCCGGGGGTCCCCTGCACCCCCCGGGCCCTGCGGCCTGCCCGCTGCTGGGGCTCTGAGGGAGGGCCGGGGGACCTCCACAGCCCCCGGGGCTTCTCTGCAGCCCCCCGTGCGCCGCTGGGGCTTGTCCCTCAGCCCCTTCCCCTCCCTGCCGCTGCTCGGTGCGGGTTTGTGGGCGCCGCTCCGAGCGGGAGCAGGCGGATGCGGTTTGGCACCCCCACAGGGACTTCGTGGCACCTCGGGCAGGATGGGGCGTGTGTGGGAGGGCCATAAGGCCAGCTGAGGGTGGTGGAAAAAGAACGACAGTCCCGACCTGTGCTGAAGTGTTGGCACTTTTGTGGTGCTTGTTTTTGTGGATTTTTTTTACCATTGCAGATGTTTTATTACGTTTTAAGTCTTTGCGTTTTGAGGACTGGCTTTGTGGGTGGTAGTGGAGCTGAAAATGTTTATGAAGACCTTGTGTGGCAGGTGAGCTGCTGCCTGTGCCTGCCTGCCTTTGGCTCCCTGAGCAGCACGGTGCACAGTTGGGATCCAAAGTGAGTTCACTGGGTCTGTGTCCAGTCAGGCTTTGGATGTTTGTGAGGATGGAGAGGATGTGGTCTCTCTGAGCAGCCTGTTCCAGTGCCCCACCACCCTCACGGTTTTTTCTTATGTTCAGATGGAATTCCCAGTGTTTCAGTTTGTGCCTGTGCCTCTTGTCCTGTCACTGGGCACCACTGAGAAGAGTTTGCTTCCTTTAGGTTCTCCAGTCAGATATCTATATGCATTGATGAGAGCCATCTCCTCTTAGTGAAAACGGGCACAGCTTTCTCAGTCTCTTAATCGTGTGAGTAATGCTCACATGATTAAGATCATCTTGTAATGCTGTCTAGAAGATCATCTATGTTTTCTTTGTAATTCAGGAACAGAAGCGCAATGGCTTTGAGCACGATTGATGGACCTTGTCAGCGTGAGGTGACCGGCTGATGTTTGAACACCAGCTGGTCTTTCTCTCTGCTGGTCATATCACAAAATGGGGAGGTAAGAATCTTAAAGGAACTGTCAAATTAAATTGTGATATCTTTTGAGTGAAGGACAGGGAACCTAATCATGAATTTAGAGGTGGGAATAGTATCTTGGCTACGCTCAAGCCAGAGCATGAGCAAAGCAAAGCTAGAGCAGAGCAAAGTGAAAAGCTTTATGAAGAATCCATTTATCCTTAGCTTGTTTCAGAATGTGGTATGCTTCTTGGTAATAAAGTCATTTTTTTAAGCAGATTATCCTCTTTGAATTTTAGGATCAGCATCTCATGTTTGCTTCCTGCTTCTTGGCACTTCAGCATCTCTCCGGTGGGATGTCCACGTATTCTCAACACCACTTTGCGACAGATCATGGTGATAGGAATACTTGCTGCTGCTGTCTCTTTGCTTTACTACTCTCTGGTAGTCATCCGCAATAAGTATGGGCGTGCATACAGGGACAAACGATTCCACAGGTGAGAGCTGGAAAAACTTTTATGGAAAGGAATGAAATGTAGTTTCAGTGAGAAAGAGAAAACACTGACAGGTTGTGTCTATAAAATACACGAATGGAGGCAAAGCACGAGTAAAACTTCCTGCTTTCTTTATGAAGCTTTCCTTACCTGAGTTGATTTTAATTTATCAATAATTCAACTTTCTAATAGCTTCTGTATCTGTAGCAGCTCAGTAACACTATAGGCGCAAAGAATATTGCGTAATAAATTATTTTGGAAATTACTTCTGGTATTTATTCTGGGAATTTGATTCTTATGAGTGGCATTTCGCTGTTGGTTTTTTTTCTTCAGCAACAGTATAACAGTGAAAATGGTGTGATTTCTATGATGGAAACTGTTGTCCTGTTTTGGGTCCGATGTTGAGAAAAACTTCCATATGGACCTGAATTGCCATGTAGTAATGCCTAGTTTTCTTCTAGATACCTTGCCCGGGTAACTGATACTGAAGCTACAGATACAAACAACCCCAATCTGAACTACGGAATCGTTGTGGACTGTGGCAGCAGCGGCTCTCGGATTTTTGTGTATTGTTGGCCAAGGCACAATGGTAATCCACACGATCTGCTGGACATCAAACAGATGAGGGACAAAAACAGAAAACCAGTGGTTATGAAAATTAAACCAGGTACTGGAAACCAATTCATTTTAGATGTGGCTTTCTAGATAGTTGCCTATCCTAACTTTGCTTTTTCAAACCCTGTACTTAAAAGTGTCTGGTTAAAGGACACTTGTGAGTTGTCAGCGTGGCACTCCTCCGGCTTACTTTGGGTTTGGTTTGCAGAGGGCTTTGTTCAGCTGTAAAGCTTGAAACATGACACTAACGGGCAGGAGGGAGAGGTTTCTCTGTGAGCTAAGACAGGTGCCCGTTCAGTTGTCAGTTAACTTGGTTCTGTTTGTTTAGTGAATAAATAATTGGCTTTCTGTCAAGCTATTCGAGGCAATGGTATAAATAGGCAATATACCTAATACAGGTGTTTGTTTAATGTTTGGAGAATGATAAAGTATTAGCTTCGCTCTTATTTTCTTCTTTCTGTAGTTCATTAGCTGGGTTTGGCTTTGGGTAGTTCGTTTCTCCTCTGTGTTGGGTATTTCCTGCAAAATCTCAGTCACCAAAGCTTGAGTTGCTTCCCCCTCATATTTTTCTGTTTCACTAGGCATTTCGGAGTTTGCCAGTTCTCCTGAAAAGGTCAGTGATTATATTTCTCCACTTCTGAGCTTTGCTGCCGAACATGTGCCACGTGCAAAACACAAAGAGACTCCTCTTTATATTCTGTGTACTGCAGGAATGAGGATTCTGCCAGAAAGGTTATTGGCTGTCTTATTTTTAGCATTTAGACTAGCGATCCTGGTGTGTCTGACTATTTTTAACTGTTCCAAAATGTAATTTTGCAGCCAGCAGAAGGCAATACTTGAAGATCTGCTCACTGATATTCCCGTGCATTTTGATTTTCTGTTTTCGGACTCGCATGCGGAGGTTATTTCAGGGAAACAGGAAGGTAGGTTAGTGTTGGGAAAATAATTTTTGAAATGTTTATTATTGTCGTGGTACAACTTGGATAGTTGTTTTTTGTTGCTTTTTCAAATTCTGTTTCAGCTGAGAGACCTTATTCCTCAGTAGCAACATATGGAGCGTGGAGATGATCATCTGCTGTGATCTTGTGTCTTGTCTAAATGTTTTCTAATTAGCAGTGAAAATAACTTATCTATGTTTAGTTAGGAATTTTAATCCGTTTTCCCTGGCTTTGGGGAGGGCACAGTAAGGATAAGGCACAACATCCTTGATGGAGGAAACTTCGCAGGGAAAATAGTTTCTAAAGGAGAGATGATTTGATGCGATTACCTCACTGAAGGCTTAAAATCAATTTAAAAGATAACGTGCTTAATTCTGAAACTTACACATCAAACCGTCTTTAGTACATTGAAATAGGATTTTTATTGTAGCCTTGATTTGGGAGAGAAGGAATAGAATAACTTGTCAGGACTGTTTACATAAAATACTTTGAAGTTAATAAAATATGAACAGTGATGTATCTTAATTACTCATATGCAAAAAATCCCTCTTTGTTTTTAAGATGATATGTGCCAGATAGTCCTGAAATATGTTTTCTTATGCACGTAGGAGTATATGCATGGATTGGCATCAACTTTGTCCTTGGAAGATTTGAACATACAGATGATGGTAAGTATCTTAATTGTGAATTGTATTTTAGGAACGACTAAAGTATGTTCCTGTGTTTTCAGTGTTGGTGGTTATGATTTTAGATAGAGATGTTAGTGAAAGGTGCCTGTGCAGATGCTGATCTTAGTTTAATTTGTAGGTGAAATTTCAGTGATCTGCATTGCTACAAAAAAAGAGTTAACTAGAAGTAGTGTAGCGCTGCTTTAGGCCACCCTAGCCGTACTTCTCAATGCCTTTTCTGCGTTTTATCCAGAGGATGATGCGATTGTGGAGGTGCACGTCCCGGGCAGCGAAAACAAAGAGGCCATCTTTCGTAAGAGGACAGTGGGTATTCTTGACATGGGCGGAGTGTCGACTCAGATAGCGTACGAAGTCCCTAAAACTGTAAGCTTTGCCTCTTCGCAGCAGGTTATTATCTGTGCAACTTTCTTCTTTTCCTTTTGGTTTTATTTAATGCATATCTGTTGTTTTGTTTTCTTTGTTTTGAGTCCTATTCTTCATTACATCACATTCCAAACCCAAGGCAAGAGAAGATGGCAAATACAAGTCCTTCATCAGCTAAGCAATTCGTTTGTATTTTGTTCGTTCAAATGTTTATTTCAATTAGTATAATTTGCCACTAACTTTTAAGTTTAAGTGGACATGCATTCCTTGTGTGTGTGCCTGTATTTATGTACAAGTTTTAAATTTCTTAAGAGACTGTATTCTGGAGTTTGGAACCCAAGAGTTGTGTGGTGATTCTTCTTATAAAAGAAATGGGTTTTTTTTCTTTAAGTTGGATTGATAGAAACTGAATTAACAGGACATGGGGGTAACAGTACAGTCTGTTTACATACCACCTACGTCCTCAGCACAGTTCGTCTGTTGTAAGAAGCAAATTTCTTTGTTACAAGTCTTAAATGGAACATAAATTGCTCTAACTTCACTGAGTTCTACAGTAATTCCTGAATTTTTCATATCGAATAATTTCCTATTAACTGACTTGAGAAATTATGTAAAGTAAGAATAGCCTAAAAGCCATCTGTTTTGACTCTCAATGTACTGTTATAGAGATGTATATATATTTAATTTTTTTAATCTTCCTGTGAAATGATGGGTTTTCACTATTGCAGGTTTTAATAGCTACATTGCCTTTCAGATAGATGCTGTAACAAATAGTTTGGGCTTTTCGATTTGGAGCAAACTGCCCTGCTAACTATGAATTGGAAACAGGAAGAGTTGCAGACAACTGATGTGATAACTGTTGTATGGCTCTGTCTGAACATAAGCCGATATTAAATAGGTTTTCTGGTCATGAAACTTGTCTGGGTTCCCAGACAGAGAATGATAAGAGAGTCAAATAATGACTGTGACGCTTACAGTCCTACTGCTGTTTTTCATTTACAATGTCAGTTGGAAGCCACACAGTGTTACGCTACATATCTGAGCGCTTTCTGTATGAAGTGCTTCTGCTACGCAGCTCTTGAACAGCTGAAAAGCTGCTGCAAGTGACTGGCTTATGGTATGTGAGCAGAGCTAAATGACTGACAGCTCTTGAGGAAAAGCTGGAGAACTCCAGATTGGAAAATGAAGAACAGCTCTGCTGGGCGGACTGTAAATCTGCCAACCCTAGCAGTCAGTGGTATGGGGACGCGGTCCGAAGTGGTAGCATTGAGATTAGTAGCCACAGCATGTACTTTTTCAAAGGAAGAGACACTTCAGCATCCATAGTAGCAGTTCCTGGCCTTCGCAGTTCCTTGAGTATCAGTAGTGATAATGCAGTTCTCTGCAATCGATATGCTTTGCTCTCTCTGAAGTTAGAAGGCAAAACTGATGAGTAATGAGTGAAGCTTAAAGATGTAAAGGGCGTCTTGTTCTCCAAAGAACTCGCCTTTAGGTTCTGGTTCATAGTGTTTATACCTAATCTTGGTGCTTGTGTTCCTACAGGAGGAAGTAGCCAAAAATTTACTGGCAGAATTCAACTTGGGCTGTGACGCTCATCAAACTGAGCACGTGTATAGAGTCTACGTTGCAACGTTCCTTGGTTTTGGAGGAAATGCAGCACGCCAGAGATATGAAGACAGCCTGTTTGCCAGTACAGTGCTTAAAAACAGGTAGCTGGCTGGAGGATACGGGTTCTGTGCATCAGTAGGCTGAGTAACCCCTTAAATTGAATATATTTAGTAAAGTATTGTGATGTAAAACTTAATTTCTACAGCGTGCTGCATGCAATGATGAAGTTTCTTTAGATGGGGCTGCTTTGTTTTGATGCTGTTGTGTCTCAGAGCTCGATGTTTCCAGATGTTTCTCTTGCTGTGCTTGCTCCTTCATACAGGCTGCTGGGCAAACAGACTGGCATGACTTCCGATTCGCCCTGCCTTGATCCTTGCCTGCCCCTGGATGCTCAGGATGAGATCCAGCAGAACGGACAGACAATGTATTTGCGGGGAACAGGGGACTTTAACCTGTGTCGTGAAATTATTCAGCCGTTCATGAATAAGACGAACGAAACCCAGACGTCTCTTAATGGTGTCTATCAGCCTGCTGTGCACTTTCAGAACAGTGAATTCTACGGTTTCTCAGAGTTCTACTACTGCACTGAGGACGTCTTACGCATGGGAGGAGATTACAATGCTGCTAAATTTACTAAAGCTGCAAAGGTAACGTGTTCTTAAGGGAAACTCTAATTCAAAACAGCAACTCTCCAGAAGCGTTTTGTTCTGAAAGTCTTGCAAAAAACCTCTTCGTTTAAAGATCCAAAGTCCTTTTACCCTGCAATGAACTATCACAGGGAATCTTTTCCTCACTGGATTTTCTTTTTGTATACCTGTTTTGAAGCACAATGTTAAAATTGACTCTAGAGGGAATGGGACTCATGACAGTCAAGTTCCAGCAGAACTACTGCTAATGGGGAAATCCCTCCTGCTTCCACCCCTTGCTTCTTTTCAGGAATGTCTTTGTTGTTGTTAGAATTCCTTTTCTTCTTGCTTTATCCATTTTGTAGCAGTTTCTCAGGTGTTGTTGCTAACAGAGATCAATCTGTTGGGGACAGCTTTCAAGTAAGGCTACAACATAAAGTAGAGGAACATGACCTGCTTTGTCGATGCCCTGAAATTAGGTTGTCTATTTTTCATCTCCAAGTACGTGACTGAAGAGGTTAAGTGCTACTGAGTACTAATTTAACCACAAATGCCAAGTAATGAACAAAATGTTACAGAAAATACCATGAAATTTGTTGTCTGACTTATTGGCAGCACAAGGGAAGCTGTTATTTTTGGGTTTTCTAGCTGTTGGTATTTATAAAGCGTCTTATCTAGTGGCATTTTTTTCTTCTCAGGGCAGAAGCCAGGTTGAAGTTTGTCTTTTTTTCTTTTCTTGAAGGATTATTGTGCCACTAAGTGGTCTGTCCTACGGGAACGGTTTGACCGTGGTCTTTATGCATCACATGCTGATCTCCACAGATTGAAGTGAGTATTTGTGTTTGTACAGCAAATTTATTCATGCAGAGTTGCCAGGGAGAGGTCACGTCCAAATGATCCATTTAATGAAATCACTGAAAGTGTGAATATAACCTTAAATATTGCATCAGCCGTAAAAAAAAAATACTGATAATTATGTGTCTAAATGAGCTCCCCAGTCCTTTGGGACTCTTTGGGCCTGACTTTGTGCCACTCTTTCTGTAGGTACCAGTGTTTTAAGTCTGCCTGGATGTATGAAGTATTTCACAGCGGCTTCTCTTTTCCTGTGAGTTACAGTAATTTAAAAACAGCTCTGCAGGTTTATGATAAAGAGGTGCAATGGACCTTGGGAGCCATTCTTTACCGGACACGGTTTTTACCTTTAAGGTATGAGTTGTTTTGTCTGGAAAGAGAGTTTGGGCGGAAGGGTTTATGAGGAGAAATATGGTGATAGCAAAGCAGCTGACAGATAGGGGGAGCCAAGATGTTGTTTCTAGTGCATTATATATAACCTCAGTATGTATTTTGGGTCGTTCAAGTAGTGCTTTATAAAAACTATTCTGCTAAAATGGGCTGTTTCCTGGGGTAAGAGAGTTTAGCTCGGAGGCGAAGTTTGATTTGCAGCTTATGTCTGTTATCCCTTTGATCCTTTTCAGAGACATCCAGCAAGAAAACTTCCGTGGAAGTCACTCCCACTGGAGGAGCTTCTCCTTTGTTTACAATCACTACTTGTTTTTTGTCTGTTTTCTGATTGTGCTGCTCTCCATCCTGCTTTACCTGCTAAGGCTCCGACGGATCCACCGGCGAATGCTGCGTAACAGCTCGTCTACTTCCCTATGGATCGAGGAAGGCCTCCCACCACAGAAAATCGCAGGACCCTTATGAGATGCTGTGATGGAGAGCTTTTATTGGACTTGCTACTCAAAAAGCCATTTTTGCCTCAGGGTTCCTCCTTTTTTGTCCGTTTTAAACCATTGAAGAAGCAGATTGCCTAGAGAGTGTCATACAGCTAGGCTTTGGAAACATGGGAAAACGGGGTCAACTTGGCTTAGTCTCATTAGACAATATCTGCCAAAAATTACTTTTTTTTTTTTAAATATTGCACTTTTGTGTGTAACGGGATGAGTGGAGACTCGTCAGTAAATGAGCAGCAGCAGCTTAAGCTATGTATGGTAAGAGAATGAGTGTGAATGCTCATCCTTTGGGTGAGATTGCAAAATCCCGTTAGCTAGGATGAATGAGGCCTGTTTTTATTTTCTTTTCCAGATTCCAGGATTGATATCACTCAAATTCTCAATTCTGAGTCTCCTCAGTCAAGGAAAAGGAAGTGCAGGGTTTTCAAAAGCAGTAAGAAAACAGCCTTTTAGGACAGCTTAATCTGAGTTTTATATTCTAGGATAAGTACTGTGAAGAATAAGAAAAATCTATTGCACCTGATGCTGTGCTTCCACAAAACTGCTTCAAACAATTTTGCTTATTTGTGATGGTTTCCCCTTTTCTTTTGGAAGCTGTGTCGTCATAGTGGCAAAAGTCACTGTTTTTAATCCTCTATTTCTGTTTCATAATCATTCAGAGATCTCCCCAACGCTCCAGTAAGGTGAAGAGAACTGGAACATGCCTAGGCTTTTGTTTCTGCTAGAGTAGACCTGCACAGTGTCTCTCTTTTGATTTTTGAGGACTCTGTTTTGTTAATTTATATTTTATTTAAAGCTGTTAATTTTACTTGAAAGTAAATCTGTCCATGATTAAAAGTGGGATTTATATGAACTTTTGGTGTATGGATATTTTATTGTGCAATATGACTGCTCTTCTCTCTCTTTGTATCCAACTGGCAAGACTTTCTTCTCTCCTAGTAGGTGAGAAGATGCTGGAAAACTGGATGCTGTTTTCAGTATTGGAGATCTAGGCATGTCAATACCGCTTTTGTCATATTTAAGGTGCAGTTTATTCATCTCAAAATCTAGGTACTTTGAATTGCTTGATTGCCTCCTTTAATATGTGGGGTTTTTTGCCTTTTTTTAAGGGAATTTAGGCTTGATCTGCTAAACTTCAGCTAAATTTAAGTGCTAAACTTCCTGCCCCTTCCATCCACTGTCTGGCAGATGGCTGTCTAGAATTAACTGGATATGTGGCACAATTTTGAAACGGCAACAGAATCTTTAACTGAGTGTTCAGAAATAAATAGTGTCTTCTTTCTAGAAAGCAGGGGTTTTTTTTTGTACCTGACAAATCCGAGCACTTCACCATCTGAGAGTCTGGTTTGCGTTTCGCTATTTTTTGAGCACCATCTGAGCGAGTGCTTAGATAAGACACCTCTCGCTTCTGATGCCTGGAATTGTGCTACAAACTTGTTGCACTCATTAGGCTGATAAGAATTATCAAAAAACTGACACTGCCAATTGTTCCAGAGCCTCTGCTTCCTGTTTCCGAGATGCCTAAACCTCAGTACAGAGCCTCTAATTGCACACTTAGATAAAGCAGCCCCCTTTGGATGAGGGCTGATGTTAGTGGTAAAGTGAAGAGGAAATGTCAGAGCGTGACTGGGCGAAATCCAGGCAGCTGCCAGGCATCTCTTAGCAGAAGAGATAGCGTCTCAAATGCAGCAAGCAAAGAAAAAACCCACAATCCAAAAACCCTCAATAAAAAAACCCACTTATGAAAAATCATAAAAACACGAAAAAGTTGAAGGAAGAATGTTTCAGACCTAAAATAGAATTTCCTTTTAGATGCTGCTGCTTTTTCTTTTTAGTGATGTTCCTAACAGTTAAGAGAATAAAAAAAAAAAAAATCATTTTAATGTATAACTCCAAAATTCATTATTTAGTGGAATCAGAAGCTTATTTTTATTAAATGATGGACAGTCATGGGGGAAAAACCCCACTATACTGGCCTTAACTAAGGTGGTAGAAACATTTTTGAGAGGAAAACAATTGTTTTATGTAATATGTCCTGGTTGAAGCAAGTACAGGATTTCGACGTTGCTTTCTTATTTTGTAGGATGGACAAGCTATGGCTGTGCACAGTGAAGTATGTGTTTTCTGCCCCCCAAGAGCTTAAGAAGAGTTTTAGTAGGACAAGCTGCAGCTGGCAAGCTTGGTGAATGCAGTAGGGACAGGTACAGAACTGGGATAACGGGGACAGATTGGTCTTGTACTTCCATAAAGCATCGTGTGCTGGTTTCCGCACTGGCTTTTGAAAGCACCACGCTGGGTGAAGATATGACGCAGGAGTGTTTGGAATGTGAGGAAAGATAAGATGATGAATGGCGGTGAGAAAGTGATCAGGAAAACGAGGCCTGAATGGGCAGGAAGCTTTCGATGTACCAGTGACTGCTCTGCAGTGTACAGTCTCTTTTTTTTTTCTTTTCTTTTTTCTCCTCCAGGATCCTATCAGTATTGTTCTGCTTTTTCTAGTGATTTGGTTCAGGAAGGGCAGAATAAAGATGACCTAATACACAATTTCCTCCTGTAATGGTAAAAAGACACTGCCAGCAGCTTTGGGAGCAGCTACTGTTCACTAAAAATCTAAGCAGAGCATGAAAAAAACAGATTCAAACAAATGTAAGGCCTAGAAGCTTAAAGAAGCTTTCTTTGTTCGTGCAGGATTGTGCAGAGCCTTGTTTTATATCTGTATTTTCCCCCTCACTGAGATATAGGGTGGGAAACTGTTTGATAAGGTGAGCAGGTGCCATGGTGCTTCATGGTGAGGTGGGAGAAACACTACCTTCAAGACTAAAACCAGCTGGCTCTTACCTGCTTGGGGACTTGATTTCTGAAATTCTTTAAGAAACCTCATTAGAGGTTCAGCTGCCCCTCCCCATGCATGAGAAGGGTCAATTTGTCATGATAACGCCAGGCATTGATCCTCGCTTTCCCAGCTCGTTTTCTTCTTCCTTTTAATAAACTCAGTTTTCCCCCAGTTGCTTCTGGATTTGGATTTCTTTGTGCAGATTTTTCCGCTGTGTTATGGCTTTGCTGTTGTAATGCTAACTGCAAGATTTGAAGGGAAGGGGCTGAGTTTCTTTAAACCCTGATTCTCAGCCCTTCCATCCATGCCCAATATGTCGCTCACCCTGGTAGGAGCAGGGAGCTTCAGGGAGTTGAGTGTGCTGCAAAAGCAGCACTGGGACCCTGTTTACTTCCAGCAAGCTGGGAGTGAAGCCCCTTGATCTCACACAGGTGTAGGGGGCACAGTGAGAGGCAGCTGAATTAATTAAGTGTCCTAAAGGTGCACAGGGGAAAGCCATCATGCTCGTTAGAAGCAAGAGCCTATAAGGGTTGGGAGAGCACAGGACTGAGGAAGAATAGATGGTGGTGTGTTAGTGCCTGGTGCTCTTTGGTGACAATTCTGCTTCTCTGAGGTATTCTAGCTTCAAAGTGAGGTGTTTTGATCCTCTCGGAAAAGGGGCGTGGGATGGTGTTTTTCATTGCTGCTATGGAACCGCGGGGAAGGCGCAGTAGAAGCGTGGTAGGACGCTGCGAAGGGGAGCGAAGCGTGCCGAGTGGTTTGCAGTGAGGAACAGAAGTGGAAATCTAAGCCCAAAACTGGCTGGTGGGTTTGGATTGATTTAGCAGCAGTTCTGGGGTAGGTCTCTGTCGCTTGGAGAGAAGTCAGTGCGTTGAGAGGAATTTCAGCAGATTCTTAGGCTGTGGCTTTAAAAAGGTTGATTTTCTTTGGTCTGTACCTTTGGAAGGAGTCGAGCACTAATGACTTGGAACCTCTGGCTCTTACTTCTTTCAGGAGGTGGTTTTAATGCTGTAGCTGAGGCATGCAGGGCTTTGTGTATGGATGAGAGCAGGGTTTTGTCCTGGGAAAAGTGTATTTTAGGGAAAAAAAAGATGGTGAAAGCCAGCTTTAAGTACCAGCCTGACCCTCAGGGCAGTGTGGGGCAACAAAATGGTGCTGAGCACATTCATATATGTATGTATTTGAATTATATGGTGATTATATATGTACGTATAAGTCTGTAGTGTGCTCGGAAATGATTGGAGCACCCTGCAGGTCACCCTGCTGCCATGGCCTCACTGCTGGTATGTCTGGGAGGCCAACGGGATGAGCTATGGGGTAGGACTGGTCCTGGGGGAGAGTCGGTTACTCATGGACGTGTCCTCTGGGGTGCTCCGAGTGCTGCTCATTAATGGGTAACGAGGCTT
This sequence comes from Rhinoptilus africanus, assembly GCA_013400135.1. Classification (NCBI taxonomy): domain Eukaryota; kingdom Metazoa; phylum Chordata; class Aves; order Charadriiformes; family Glareolidae; genus Rhinoptilus; species Rhinoptilus africanus. The sequence continues at coordinate 114,161 of VXBO01001766.1, read as the reverse complement.
TGCCAGTCCGGCCCCGGGTGCTGGGGGGCAGGTTGAGCCATGCACCATCCTGCTGGGTAATGCAGCACCAGATCTCGGCACATGGGCTGCGTGAGGCCCTTCCCGCGAGGGCTTTGTGCGAGTTCATTACGTGCGAGCCTTTGCTATATTGAGGCTGACGGATGCGCGGGTGCCTTTAATTGCTTTAAGAGCTTAAAGCCCACAAGGCACGGGGAGGAAGCACAGATTTTCAAAAGCAATCAGCTAAGTGCCAAACCTAAATGCCTAGATTTACATGACTGCTGTGCTTTTTAGTGCTGGAACTATCCTGTGGCAAGTATTAGTAAATTCAGCTCTTAGCTGCTTTGAAGATCTGACTGTAGCGTCCTATTAATTAGAATTATAGTGGGTACATTTGTGGTGGTTTTGCGGGGTTTTCTTGCTCTTCTTCCCCTCCATAGGGATTTGCAGGACAGGGCAGGGGCTCTGGAAAAGGAGGAAGTTGTTTGTGACTTTTCCCGAGGAGAAGACAACTAAAACCTTATTATTCTTGCAGATCTTTTTGCGGCTCCAGATGGAGGGGGGGGAAAAAAAAGGAAACTTTTTCATCCCACCCCAGGACAAGCCTGCTTCAAAGAGACTGCACTAAGCAACAACACCAGGGGAAACCTGATTCCTTTAAGAGACTTAGGAATACCTGTTTTCACTCAGTGCCTGTTCCTGGGCTCGGATTCCCAAGTCACAATGGTAATGTTTATCTGTTTGTGTCTGTTTCTGCACTAACATGCTTTATTTTCATTCTTCTCCTTTTCCTATTCACCTTGTCCTTTCTCCAGGTCCATTAAGGCCAGGTAAGGCATGCAGGAAAGCATGGAGGGGAGGCAGGGGCACTGCTCTTTGACCTATCCCAGTGACCTGGAATGGACAGGAGAATGATACTGAAGCTTTTGGCTTCATGGCCTCTTAAATGTATCACTCTTCTTTTTGTTGTTGTGTTTTTGTGTGGGGGAAAATCTCCAAAGCAAATATGGGCAAACGTGGCCCCTAATGGAAGAAGGAGTTGGGGAGACAAAAGGATACCCATGAGAAAGGCAGGGTGTGATGGAGAGGGTGGGGAAGGGATGAAGCACAGGGCTCCTCCAGGAACACCAGCCCCACGGAGGTAGTCCTGGAGCTTGTGGAAACAAAAGGGTTTTCTGTCTCTGTGGCGATTTAGCAAAGGGGACAGTCAATAGTAGTGACTTGGTGGCAATGCCTGATCCGGGGCACCTTGTTCTTTCTTGTCCCATTGTTTCTGCCATTGTTGCTACTAAATAACGCATGAAGCTCATTGAAAGCTGAAATGAGCCTGGTGAGGACTTGCTGTGTCCCTCCTCGAAGAGGCCTCTGTGTGTGTGGAGTGTTCAGGGGACCTGGTCCTGACAGTTGTTTTTCAGGTCACCCTCCCTTTGTTTAAAGAATGGGAGGACGACAATGACTTTCGCGCCTGCTTGTGCTTGAAAGTCTTTGGGTTGGTAGGGAGTGGTGCTGGGAAATTGCTTGGGAGTGGGTTAGCCTTGGCTTCCTAGATGATGAGTGGTTTGTGTTGCTGGAGATACTTTTTGGAGCCCTGATCTCCAAAAGGAAGTGCTCAGCACACTTGTGCCAGGCAACACACAAGTGCACTGAAGGGACCAACTAGCCCAGGTTGCCCAGAGAAGCTGTGGCTGCCCCATCCCTGGAAGGGTTCAAGGCCAGGTTGGACGGGGCTTGGAGCAACCTGGGCTGGTGGGAGGTGTCACTGCCCAGGGCAGGGGGTTGGAACCAGATGGTCTTTAAGATCCCTTCCAACTCAAACCATTCTATGATTTTATAATATCCAGATTTTCCTGAACTCCAAATGCTTTCCAGGGTCCTGGAAGTCACTAGCTCTACATTCCCTGCTACAAATAATGTCCAGAGCAGGGCAGGATTTGAATCTACAGATTGCAGATGTCTTCTCTTCCTGGGTCTCACGTGTATGGCATTTACCAGCATTTCTGTCCTGCTGATAACTCCAGTGGTGACTTGCAAACAAGATTCCAGCAGTGCCAGGGCAGCAATAAATAGTGGAAGGCAGTCATTTCAGGTAGCTCTTAGGGCATTACCTGCCATGAAAGCTGAGGGTCTTTAGCTCCTTGCTGATCCCATAGCCATGAAGGTGGAATCAGATGCGAGGGTTGTGTAATGCATCTCCTACGTAGCATCCCATGTCCCCTTCTGAGCCCTCTTGCGAATTCACCAACTGGAGTCTCTGGAACTAATTGTTCAAGTTTCTGCATAAGAACAGAACCACTGGCAGAGACTGTCCTTGTTAGGACATGTTCTTTGGCCTGTCACAGTGAATCAGCACAGAAGACGTTCAAACAGATGTTTCCATAACGCCTTTTAAGGATGAGGAGGCATTTGCTGCGTTTGCCTGGCCGTAATGGAGACCAGTACGCTGAGTTCTTGAGTGTCCTCCCCCTTTTACAACCAAACCTTATTCTGTTCAGTTCCTCCCCTCTTTTCCCTTCCTCCTGCACATAGTTTTCCCGTCACAGCAAAATAAATCCTGACAGACAGGATGGGAAACCAGTTCTATCTGCTCAGTGCTGTTCAGGGCTAGAAGCCCCTTCTCTGGTTCTTGACCCCTGGACACAAAGTCCGGGCTTGCAGAGGCTCCGCTGTTAGGAGGGGGACTCTTGCCATCTAGTGGGAGGGGATGGTAAGCCTCCAGGACCTCTGCCATCCCTCGGGGCAAGGAGATAAAAACGCAGCCTTCCTTCCCAGCCTTTTAGTGCGTGAGTAATTTCACTGCACATGTGGGATGAGCTCCCGCTGCTTTCCCACAGCATTGCCTCTGCCTCGACTCAGTGAAGCTGGATTGATCAAGCTCTTCCTTTTTCAGGAATCTCACTCTTCTTTTTCACAATTTTTAGGGGCAAAGTTTGTTCACACCCTTCTGTACTTATTTCTTGGATGGCTGAGTTGCACAGAGGAAATCTGTCAGGAACCCGTATGTATCAGGCAGGATGTTGGCGTGTGCTGGCCAGATACTGTGTGCCACCTGCCTTTTGTCAGGAGATTGCTTGGGGGAAGTTGCCTTTCGACAGCTGACTCCTTGAATCAGCGCTCAAAGATGGCAAGGATCTCCGAGTAATTGCTCTTACAGATAGAAAATGAGAAGTACTTGCAAAGTGTCTTCTGCTCAAGTCTTCCTTGGCCTAGGAAAACCAGAAACTCACATTCCAGTTGGGAGATTTCAGTGCTAACTGGCCTCCCCCCAGCCCTTTCTTGAAAGGTGGAGGAGAGAAATGCAAGGAAGATGTATGTGCTTTCTCTGCACGTGTGCTCTGCTGTTCAAACTGCCTGGGACTGAGGAGGAACAGCTGCTGTCACGCACGAGGGCAGACCTCCTCTCTGAGCCCCTGTGCCTCCTACAGAAATAGATCTGCTGTGAGTATTTCATGGGGCTTCAGGTTTTCACCCCCCTCGGTGTATGAGCCTCTCGTTTGCTCAGGGGTAGGTGCAGTTAATGGATGTTGAAGGTGTGTCGCTCTCTACATGATGCATCAAACTGAAGAGCTGGAAGATGTGGGTCTGTTGCAGATCTCGTATGAGGCTGATCCATGCTTTGTCCGGATGGGCCGTTTGTTAAGAGTCAGGATTTCAGCAGAGATCTTGTTTCGGAATGCTTTTGTAGAGCATTGAGGTCAGCCGTGCCTTAGTGAGCTAATCGACTAGCAAGACTGAGAAGGGATGAGGCCTGCGGGTTAGAGGGGATGACTCTGCAAAGCGTGGAAAACCAAGTGGGTGATGGAAAGTAAGTGCGATGTGGTCACTGTCTACATTGCACTGACCATTAGATGAGAACACATGCAGAGGAGGAGAAAGAGAGGTCTCAAAGGATTGGGGTTATTTCTTCTAGAAGATGAATCTCATTTTTTCCAGCTTTGCTGGCTGTGAAAAAGATGTGTCAAGCAAGGGTCCCTCCCTGAATAGAAGCAACGCAAGTTCACAGTCCTTTCAACAGCAACTAGCAGTACCCAGACAGCAGGGGACGGGAGTCCGGGAGGTCAGTTCAGTCACTACCCGACTCATGATGTGGAATGTGTAGAAATTCTGTAGGGATTAGACATATATAAATGGGATTATGCCTTTTTTGAGGGATGCGTGGACCTACTTCTCCAGGATCGCTGGTGTTTGTTAGCCATCCTCTGAGCTCAAAAGCAGGGTTACAGCTCTCCAATTACACGTTGCAGGAACTTTCCAGTAGGGCCAATTGGTGTGAAAATTGCCACGTGGCATTAACACTCTTACAGAGCAGTCAGGTCCTTCAGTTCTTTAGGTATCGCCTAGATCATCTCTGTGCGGAGCAACCTTTACGGAGCTTACTATATCTGCTCTGTGAATTTGAAAGGTCAAGTCAACCTGCGGCTCCAGAGAGTCTACGGGGTGAAAACACAAGGTTTGGGGAGGCAATGAGCCTTCCCTTTTTAAAAGAACTGAAAATTGGAGAGGAGAGATTATAGAACCTAATAGCGCGTGCCTAATTTTTGGGAGCATGGACCATGACTGTGACTACTTGGTCAAAACCCGTCTTGGCTTGCCCGTGTGGCAAGGCGTGTCCTTCAGGCAGATGCAGAAGAAAACACGTAGGCGAGGGATGCGGACCTGAAATGGTGTTTACAAGTGTTTTGCAGGAGAATATCCATTGTGTATGGAGTCACTGAATGCAGAAAATCGGTGCCCGCTGTTAGCTATGGTATTGCTGCTCACAAGGGTTCATCTTTGCCCCTTTGTTGGAAGAAGCTGAAAGGAGAGGATAAGATACGGGGTGGCTGAGCTGTTCTTCCCTCCTGGTGAAGGGCAGCAAACTCCACAGATCCCAAAGAGCAATGAGGTGACAGTTAAACAGGTTGAGAGGCGTTAGGGTGGCTGGTGAGCCTGGCAAGTGGTTTCCCTGGTCTGCTTTACACCATCAGATGATGCAAATCTAGTTCGTGCAGCATTTTTTCCTGTAGACTATAGGATATTTTCTAATTTTATTTCATTTTTTTGCTAGGTGCTTTTCTTTCGGTCTTAACCAGCTGCAATATGAAGGGGGCAGCAAATTCCCTCAATCCAGCGTGTTACCTTGAAGAGCTTTACTGAATTCCTGCCGAATGTTTTGCTTTATGCAACCAACAAGCTCTTCCATCGGCTGGAAGCCTGCATGGCATTTGCTACTTGTATCCTTACCCGACCCAGGCATTCGGCAAACATTCCTCCGGCAGGCTGTCATGTTTCTCCATGCCCTGATCCGCAGATGCTCACACATTCCTTCCTCTGGCCAAACTGCCTTCAGCTTCCTGGCAGTCTGAAATAGCTCGGCTCCATGGAGCTTCTGCTGGGACACGGTTTTCCCCTGATGGTCTGGATGCTGAGGCTGGCCAGGCTTGACCCACCTGGTGGGTGCTGATAGCCGTGATGCTAATTGCTATTTTGCAGAATTTTGCTTCTTTCTTGAGCATTCCCGGTACAGGAGAATTAAGGCACCGTAGCCTTGTGTGCAAAACCTACTGCTCCTTCCCACTCCTGCTGGCTTCCCTGGGAAGAAGAGCCAGGTTCTATTTCAGCGGCATCCTGGGATGAAGTCCTAACATCTTGATATCGCACCAAGAAACAACTGTCCTCTTTCTAATTTGTTTTTTTTTTTTTTCTCCTTTAGCTACATGATTGATGCTGGGGCAGTGCCCTGCAGGAGGCTTTGCCAACTCTTGGGAACGTGGTTGTCATCACTCTACCAATATTGTCAGCTGGCGTAGTCCGCTCTGGGTGGGTGTCATCTCAAAGCCCGCTACACCAGTAAGTAACGGGGCCAATTCTCATGTTGGGCTGAACCCTCAGTTCTGGGCCAGACCACTTCACGTAGAGTCTGTGAAACAGAGAGCAAGAGAGATTACAGTCTCACAGTCTCTTGTAAGCAAGGTTGAGCTGCTCCGGTATCGTCAGCTCATTCAACGAAGAGCTATGACCTTGCTTAAATTATTCAGAGTTGCACTACGCTTCCAAACTAGCTTCCTTTTCACTTCCAGCATGTAGTTTCCTCTGATGTCGGTGCCCAGTTTGGTGCAATATCCCTTCCCAATAAAAGGTGGCATGGGAGAGTGGGGAAACGCTGCACGTCAATGCCGGAGCAGCTGGGACTCAGAACAAACGCTGCTTTTCCTGTGGTTGGGGTTGAGAAAATGGAGTTGTGCTCTGAGCAGGAAGCAGGCAGGCTTGGTGGGAGTAAATTGAGTTTAGGAAGTGATGAAAAGCCTGGGAAAAGGCAGAGGGTCTGATGACAGCTGTGTTCTCGTAGGCTTTGGAGTGACGTTGCTGGAAATGTATCCAGAGATGTGGATTAAGCACTTGAGCTTTTCAAACTAATTAATAGAATTAATTTGAGAACTGATGTGAAACCAGGCAGCACTCACCTGGAAGAGCATGCTGTAGGCAGCAGCCCTGTGCTAGGGAAGGGCTTGCTAGAAGGTCCTTTACAAATATGAATATTCTGAAATAAATGGGGATATTCCTTCAAAAGTTCACCTTTGGGAATACCTGCTGCTCTTTCTGTGCCCATAGACTTTCTGCTGACTTGCTTGAAAAAAAACCATTGAACGTAGATTCAAATACCTACGGTCAAAGCTGGTGAGAAAATAAATGTGCATTCCTGGGGAAACGCTGACGCTTCAGAATGTGCTGCTGTCTAAAATTGGGTCAGAAGACAAAATTTCAAGGTCTCTGTAATAGAGATTTGAGAGCCACTGTTGTCTTGTTATTTTCAGGGTTACGGAAAATAGAATTGAATTGTTACAATGCATTAAAAGCCTAAAGTGGGGGAGAAAGAACAGTTTTAAAAACACCCCCCCACTCTAGTTGAAAAGATTGCAGAAGCTTAGAGTTGCCTCAGAATAATGTCTAATTGATTTAGTGAGTTCTTGTTGATAGAAGAACTGTTTCAACCAGCTCAGACCAGCGTTACTGTTCCACTGCTCGCTGTTCACACCACAGATGCTCTGAATTTTCCGACGCAGCAGAGGTTGGGATTTTTGATTGATCTGGGCTTTTTTTTTTTATGAAGAATTGGTTTTAGTATCTGGTTAGTCCTCGGGACATCAAGGAGTGTGGAGTAACTCTTGCTGCAGATCCAGATGGCTTTTAAATACATGCCTTGGTTTGAGCTGCTGTAGTTTCGAGCTTTAAGGATATTGAGCAGCTGGAAAAGCAGTTGCTGGATGCTGAAGGGTTAGGGTGGGTGATACCTGAATAGCTGGGGAGATGCTGTGCCGAAAACTCTCCAAGCTGTAGAAAGAGGTGTAAGTTTGAAGATGCCGCGCTCCCCTCTCTCTGGAGAGTGCTTACTTAGCGCTGCGTGGCTCTGGATCAAACTGCTGTGATCACGCTGTATGATTTAACGCGGGTATTGATACGATTCTCAATACTTGTTCCCTAGGAACGTCCTGAGAAAGCATTTACATTCCTAATGCCCCTCCCTCCCCGCGACTCTGGCTGTATTTTTCCCCCCCATTTCTTTTCTGTTTGCAGTCCTTCTGCTCAGATTACAAGCCCATGATATCACCCGCTATGAGCTGAGGCTGAAGGGGCTGGGTCTTGGGAGGGGTTTGCTTGCCTAACTCTAGTGAAATTTGCCAGGAAGCAGCAGCTTCTTGCAGCATATTTCTCTGGCTGCAGGATATTTTCCAGCGCAGAGGGGACCGCTCAGCCCAGAAGAAAGAACTTCATGAAGCACGACAAGACAGAGGTCACCCCCAGCACAGCCTACCACTAACTCCAAGGTAAACGCAGTCTTGCCGAGATTGCGAGCCAGAACAGTGGCTTTATTGCTATAGATAAATTAGTTGATCAATTAGTTTAAACATTTCTAACTCTCTCTTGCTTTGGGACTGAAAGTTTGATTTCGCTTCTTCCCTTTTCTCTCTTTGAACCTATTTCCTTTCTCTCCCATCAGTTTGTTATAAAGTACGATGTTTAGACATAACGGGCTGGGGGAAGAAGGTAGAGATTTCTTCTAATTCCTGTCCCCTGAGACTTATTTGGCAGGAGTGGAACGACGCAGCTATTCAGTGTCGCTTTGCAAATGTGTTGTGACCAAGTCAAAGACTTTCTCCCCTTCCTTGCTCGCAGGCATGCAGAAATGAAATGAAAAAGACGTGTTGCAAACTGTTTACAAGTTCAGGCAATGCGTATTCTGTAATATTATTAAAATATGCTTGTTTTAGACCAGAAAGCTACAGTACATGCTATCAACATTGTGTAAATGTTACCAGCTAAACTTCAGAAGCCGTTTAAATCCTCTTCTCTCAAGAGCTGTGCTCTTCCAGAGGAAAAGGCTTCGGTGCAGATGCTTCCCATTGGCAGAAGGTGCAAAAAAAAAAAAAGTTATGTCCCTAGTTAAGAAACTTTTCTGCTGTCATTGCTTGGGATTCACAGCCCCTTGCAGCTTTCTTCAGACTGGTTTATCGTGCAGCAATCACAGTGGTTTTGAGGATGACTCCAGGATATACAGAGGTATCCACCTGTGAAAAGTTGCAGCACAGAAACATGGGATGGTTTCTCTCTGGAATGAACTTAGCCCAGGTGGCATTCCGATTCCTCAGCGTGCACACAAATAACTCTGCCTTCTTTTAGATTAATTTTTATTGTTTCATTTAAACAGATGTTAGTGTGTGTGGGTAAAAAAAGGCCTAAAGACTGAGGTAGTTTAGAAGACTGTAGAGAAAGATCCTGGTTTAGCTCTCTGGGAGCATAGTAGGGGAACTATTAGCATCTCTATAATCAGCTCATAAAGATGACATTGCAGCGCTTTCAGATTTGTATATGGCTGCAAAAGAATTGCTTTAGGGTTCCTACTTGCCAGTTTCATCATATTGAACCACCCACAGTGGTGGAATTTCCTTGCTTAGAAGCTAGAGAGTGGTTAGAAAACGTGAAATGAAATATTAGCATGAGCACAGAGGGAGAAACCACATCTTCAATGTAGTGTGCTGGGTGCTGCAGGAATGAATTTCACATCGTCTTAGTTCTAAGGGCAGGATGATGCTGGAAAGCACCCCCAAAAACGGGTTACAGTGTGAAGTTTAATACTTGGGTCAGGTGGTGATGAGGCTCAAGACTGTCTGCTCTCCAGTCAAACCCAGCGTGGTGTTTGTCGAGTGCTGGGGCAGGATTGCACAGAGGAAGTCTTTAGAAAAACCTCCAAGGAAGTTTTAGCAGCTTGGAAAAGCCACCAAGATTGAGGGGGGTGGTGATGATGTAGTAGAGGACGGTGCCTTTGTCTCCAGCAGGGTGATTTAATAGAGAAGCCACACGTTTTGCTGGAAGTGCTATCCTTTTGCAAGTTAAGCAGAGACCCCAAAATGCATGGCCAGTAATGTCTGCTGGGGTTTTTTTCCAATAGTTTGACTCCCAAGTTAATCATATTTACCTTGCTGTACCACTGACTTCTCTTTTTTTTTTTTTTTGTTTCTTTATGTTTATTTTAGCCTTTTATTCTTTTTCCTCCTGAACTGTTTTGTAACATTCTTGGTGCTGTTTAAAGACATGGTGATGCCCTTTCTTAGAGATCACTGCTCCAGTGGATGGAATGACGTAGCAGATCAACCAGTCGGTTTGCAAAACACTTTGTGAGATGCTCTGGGAGCACGTGCGTGTGTGCAGATACGTGTTTACTAGGAATGTCTGCAAATACACACACTGAGGAGGAAAAGTCCCGCTTCTAATCTGTAGTAATGCCGATGGAAGTTTATTATTTCAAGGGATATTTCATTGGAATAACAACATGCTGTTCTGAAGTCGACCTGTCCTGCGTCTGCGCTGCTGATGGGTTTGGCTCTATTAATTAAGACAGCGTTACATAGAGGTATGAGGGGGACCTCTTTCTTGGAGGATATCTAGTATTTGCTAATGCTTTTCAAACTTAGCTTGGGCACACGTGTCTTCTGGTTCTGTGAGAGTGTGTGTCAGCTCTGGTAGCTTTTTGTAGGGTCTTTATTCATGAACTCATTGTGTACATTTCATAAAAAGAGAAGCTGAATCCTATAGCTCTTGTTGCTGCTGCTGGTTTTACTAAGTACAAACAGATTACTTGGCCATCGTAATTGCATCCACTAGGCTGTGAATTAAAGAATTTATACTGCTAAGTTCAAAAAAAATCACTTTTTCTCTTTAATTGTCTTGGAAGTATATTTGGGAATAAGTTCTGTTTCCTATTAAGAGCACGGCACAAGGTCTGTGGAACAGCCAGCTGGTGCTGGCCAGGAGCCTGAGGGTTGTCATGATTCACATCTCTATCCGTCTTCATTCTCCAACATCAGGCAAAGGAAAGAGATAAGGAAAATAGAGAACTTCTCAAAAGGAAGTGTATTTGAATTGCAACTGTGACATGGAGAGAAGATGCCGCCTGTGTCCATCTGATTCCCAGGCAAGCTTTTATTTTTTTTTGCCTTCTAAGAATGCATCAAGGGGCTAAACCTGAAGGCAAATGGGAATTGCTTCAGTTGAAGAAGTAGATCTGAGAAGAGGCCACAGCCTGGATTTGGGAGCTGTAACAAGCACCCAGCTGAGCCTGTTCATGAAATGTGCTGACCACAGATCTGGATGTTTTGCCCTGAAAAAATTGCTGCGTCCATGCAACTTTGGAAAGCAGCATCCTTCAAAACATTTGGATCTCATAGACCTAGTCAAATAATGATGCTTTCGTTAGCAACTTCCACAGACACTGATTTTTCTGTTGTTAGACTTGTAGCTGTCTTGAAAGACAACACAAGCAAAGTGCCTTTTCTTTTCTACTCTCCTAACTAGCGTGTTTGCCCATCAGAGCTTCTTTTCTCTTGTCTGCCTTCAGTAGCAAGTGATGGTAAGCAACATAAATTCCTGGGCTATATACGTCTCTCTTTGCTGTCTGTTCAAAGGGCTGTCTGTTGTAGTTCATCCTCCTCAGCTGGCAGATACCTCAGACTGTTTTCTGTTCCAGGTAGCACATACTTCAGTAAGCTTTTTAGGAGGAAAAATACAAAAAAAGTGGGTGTTTATATAGGTATGTTTGAATGGGAAGCAGAGGCCAGAAGATTCTTTAGTAGTTACTAAATAGTGTTGGTTTTCTCTTCAGTTGAGGTCTTGTGGTTGGTAAAGTTGTGGCAAATCGATAGCTTTGGATTGTGTGAGCTTTAGCTGCTGCGAAGGGGCATACGAGGACTTTGCTCTCTCTTTTCCTGCAGCATCCCAACAGACTACAAGCAGCAAATTGCATTTGGTAGCTTCCCTGATGTAAACAGCTCTTGAATTTGCTACTGGTTGCCCTTGGCCAGTTTGCAATAATGTGAAATTTGCTTTCTTTCAGTAGCTCTCGGCTCCCTGGTAGCAGGTTTCGGTTCCTGAGCAGTGACAGCTCTCTGGAGTGATTTATGAAGGCCCTGCACTAATCGGGGAGCTCCAGGAGCCCAAGTGAAAGGGATGAGCAAATGGCTTTGGTTCTTTTCTCCTCAACTGTGAAGAGAAATCCAGAGGAAATGTGTTCCTCAGAGTGATTGCTAGCGGGTTGGATTGCCATCCTTCTCGCTTACAGAGCCTCTGGAATTGTGACATATCAAAATGTTATCCTGAAGTGGTTTCTGCTGTCCTGCTCATTCTGGGCTCTGCCTGGAATCCTAGACAGCATTTGACTGGAAAAAAAAATGTAGTTTTTGGTTTAGATGTCCCTAGCAGCATTTCAGCTTCCTTCAGTCATTCCACTTCCACCTTCAGCATGCTCTTTGGATCGCCTTAGTCTTTGTAGCCTCTCCTCAAAGTGGCTGTGTACCGACACCAGAAGGGGCTTTCCTGGCCCGTCGGGTGTAGGAGGGTGGCATTGCGGCCCTGAGGAGCCCATCCCAGTCCCAAAACGCTGTACACAAATCTCGTTATCAAGCCCATGCCATTCTGCTCTCCTCCAGGGCAGGTTGAGTTACGCTGAAGTCAACCCGAAGGACGTCTGGGGATTCCTGGGGAGAGGGCTAAGAGTGGTGGTGGTTTTTCTGATCGCTTAACTGTGTCCGCTCCTTAGCCAGTGGGGTAAGTACTGGTCTTGCATTGCTCGTCTAGCTAATGGGTCTTTGTCGATTTGGATTTATTGCTATTGCTTCGTGTATCTGGCCCTGCCAGCGACTTCTATGTCTTAGTATTTTCAGAGTGTAAACAAGAGGGTGCTCATTCATGGTTTACACCGGGGTTATAATCAACAGGGATTTAATCTAGGCCCAGTGCCCGCAGCAGGGCTGAGTCTCTTGGAATAATGGGAGAATGTATCCGAGCTCTTACCCAAGGGATGTGGTAGCATTTCTATTTGCTTTAATAGTACTGGAGAGGGGCCCAGTGTGAATTGTCCTTGCATTGGCTGGAGGACAGCTTCGGTGGCAGTGGGAGATGCCATTCATCCCATTCCTGCCCCAGAGCCGTGCCTGAGGAATGCTCTTTGGGTGATCAAGCATGGGATTGGAAACCCAGGACATGCAATTCAGGCGGTAGCGTGGCTGAATACCAAGTGTTTGGTGCTCCTGGCCCAGACCCAGCTGTGCCAGCAGTGGTCAGAGTGCTAATTGTCTCTTCCTCCGGATGGTTGCCAAGCCAAACAGAGTATTGCTGCGTCTCCAGTTGCAAAGGACTCAAATCAACCACTCCAGGCTTTCCTTTTCTTGTCTGGATGAGGATGGGAGCAGGAAAGCTGGTGCTTCTTGTTTTGTCTGAGCTGATCTATTGTTCGGATGATTTGGTGAAATTAAAAAAGGGATCCTTGCTGGTAGGAGCAAGCTTTTGATGATGAATAGCCTAGTAGTTTCACTTGGCGAATTCTCTGGAGAAGTAAAAGCTCAATATTTTTTTGGAATTAAACTGTTGCACGTTTCCCTGTAGGCTTGTGTCCGTCTGTTCCCTTCAAGGCTTAAGACTGGTGTCCTGAAAAGAGCTGAGTCAGCAGCTAGCAGAGGCATGCCTTAAAGCCTTAAATTACACGTTAATGTGGTGATGGAGAATCATCTTATGGCCTGAAGTACAGGATAAGGAGCCAGGAGTCCTGGAGTATTTTCCTGGCTTCTCCACTGACTTGATTCAATAGATTTTTAATCTTCTGTCTTGGATTCCTTTGAATGGGGAGACCAAAATATATACTTTAAGGATTACATCATTATTTATAAGTCTGGAGGCTATTAAAGAGAGTATACGAGGGGAGGAATGAGCCCTACAATAAAGGGAATAGCCAGCACAACCCAAACGTCTCGCAAATCTACGCCTAGATTTGTTCTGAGGGAGTTCAGCGTCTGCAGCGTTCTTTGAGACTTGGGGGAAAAATTGCACCCAAATCTTGGTCACAGCACCAGAGGAGTGGGTTTACTGAAGTATTTTCCTTATTAAATTGTGTTATTGTGGCTTATAATGGTGCCGCCATAAATATATGTGGCTCCTATCTGATACTGTCTGCGTTGGCGTCTTTAAATGGTCTTGAGTCTTGCTGAATCATCAGTCTTTTCATCGAAGTGATAGTTTTGATCTTGATGCAGTATGTCTTGGAAATAAGGAGAGAGATTTCGGGGGGAGCCAGGAAAGAATAAACCCAGGACTCGCGTAGCTGCTGTGCTGCAGAGTGAAGGAAGCAGTGTCAAATTTTCTGCCGGTCACACTGGGCTCCTGAAATTCCCCCATTGTACCTGCGCTGCCGTTTCTTGTGGAAATATTAAAACATGCCTGTCTTCAAATTCCACAGGATCCTGCTTTTCCTGACGTCGTGACTTGGTCTGAATAGTTTCTCTTGAGCACCTCTATAAACGAGACCTCTGGGTATGGAAGGTGTTATTTCTGGGGCGATGCAAACACTGTGAAAGCTTTGTCTCTCGATGTTTGAGTTTGTAACTATTTTGAAGCGGACGGTAATATGACCTGAAGGAAAAGCGGACTGTGGTTGCTAGTACACACTGCAGTGTTGTCTCCTGAAGCATGCAGGATTGCTGCTGTTCTGATCTTCTGGAGAATTCCTCCAGGATTTGCTTCCGCAGGTGGAATAGGGCTAGAAGGGAGATTTCTGAATGTTTTTTTCCAGTACCTTCCCCTGGTACTCCTGATCCTTGCAGGATCCTGACAAAGCTGAGGTACGATGCTGTTTGACCTGAGCACAAAATGTGTGTGCCTGGAGACGTTTTCCTCAGCAAAGGTTTGGGATTCTGTTCATACAGGCTCGTTAAAATTCCTTTTCGCTAGTCACGCTTCCCTCTGTGGAGCAGGGGGCTCTCAGGCAACCTTATCCCCGCCTCGCCTGTTGGGGGATTTTTTCACTATTTTTTAAATAGTGGTTTTTCTTTGTCTGATAGAATTGTCTAGGTTGGACGAGACCTTTCAGATCGTCTCTAAGGTTTTGGGGAACAAAAGCAAACCCGTCTGCCGTTGCATTTTTGGAATCTTGGGGCTCCTGGGGTGTCTGACTCAGCAAAGCTTTGCCAAGAGTGAAAATTACACTGACTGTATTTACTGTAATTTAAATTAGTATCTCCCTGACTAATCCAGGTTACTTTAATTGATATCAAGGAGTCTGTTTTGACCCCCCCGGCTGCTCATGGACCATGAGGTCTCCCAGTGCCGTGCCTTTTTGAAAGGCTCTGGCATCTTGCAGTGGTCCGTCTGCTTTATTAATTAACACTTCAGGGAGCACCGCTCTCAGCTGGTAACTATTACATCCTGCCTCTGAATGGTTTCCCCAAATTGTTGTGTCTTTTGGCTGGAGGCCTTCAGTGAAATGACCCAAGAGCTTTGGTTTGAATAGAAAGCAGTGCTGGAAACTGGTGTTGCACAGCTTTTAGCTGTTCCTTGGCCTCCGATCGCGAAAGACCCCCGTTAACCTGCGTGCGGAGCTGATGGCTGGTCATTGTTTGCCTTGGCACGCGAGGGACGACTGAAACATGCTGACCTGCTGCTTACGCACTGTTTGTCCATCCTTTTCTCCTGTAAAATATCCGTATTTAGTTTACTATTGAGTTTTCTGCAGTATCATAAAGCAAACCCGTAACCTAGAGGGGAATTTGGCATGTTGTTAATTAAGCTGGCATGCCTTCTAACCTCTTGAGAGCTTAGAGGTCCTTCAGGACTTGACTGTAAGGCTGCTCACAACGCGTTATCTGCCTTTGCCTTCTCAAATATCCTTCGCGTGGCTGCCTGCTACACAGCAAGACCATCCACACGCCTTAGGAGGTCCCACTGATATATAAACTGTGTTCTTGTGCGAGCGGGACAACCATGGGAAAGCTGTAATGACTTCTTTGGAAACCCAACTCTAGCTTTCAGCTGAGTCAGGGCCCTGCTGCTCCTCCTCTTAGTTTTTGGAGAGAGATCATTTCAGGTCCAGCTTAATTTTTGATTAAAATTTGCCGAGGCTTTTAAAATCCAGCGCATGCAGTAGCAACAGCCACATAAAAATGAAGTAGGTCAAAACAGATGTTTAAAGAAGATTAGAACTGAAAACCAGATTTTTCTGAAGACCACTAGGCTTGCCGTTCTGCTAGGCACCCCCCTTTTTGGTATTTTCACTTATAACTAACATATGTTATTCTTCCCTGTTATGATCTAAGGGGGTTCCTCGAATCTCTTTATACTGTGCATGACAGTTGCTCTGCCCATATGTTTATCCTCTGGGCTAAAAACCATCTTGTATCCATGAAAAACATTGTAAGGGGTTTTGTTTTGAAATCAGCGCTGGTAGGTATTGAAGTCAGGCATGTCTGACTAGTACTAATGTGCCTTAACTCAGAAGCCTTTTATTTGTACAGAACACATGTATCCTGCCCCCTCGGCTGCATTTACTTGGGAAATCCCCTTTGTTTGACGCTGGAGGGGAGCAGCCTTGTGAAAGCAGTGGTACTTCCTTCCTCTCTTCCCCCCAGCTCTCTCTGACGTGGGGCCGGGCTTTATTTTACTCCCCTCTCTCAGCCTCAGCTCCTGACCTCCAAAAAATTGAAAAATACCTTGTTTCTCTGAATGACTGATGAAAATTTACAAATCTCACTCTTGTGAAACAAACGTGAAAGTACGTGGCTCCTAGAAATCAAATGCTTATTTTCCAATAGTTTTTTGACACGTGTTCCCCCCCTCCCTGATTTAGTTAGACCTGTTGTGAAGTCCCCCCTTGCTTTTCCCATTTCCTTCCCCGATATTCAATGCTAGGCTTCTGACCCACATGCTTTCTGTTTCATTTATTCCTTAGGCAAATGCCCTTCATCCCCAGGTGTCAAAGCACTTCAGTAGGAAGCTTGTGATCACCAGCCCTGTTTAACACATGGGAAAACTGAGGCACAGCCCTGGAAGTGACCTGTCTGAGGTCATGCAGCAGATCAGTGTCAGAGCTGAGGTTGGAACTGATATCTCTTGAATTTCAGGCTAATCACCTGGGATTCGATACACCTCTTTATTAAGCAGCTTGAAAGGCTGGTTAATGTGTTTCACTGTGACTTCGTATGAGCATGTATAGAATAATTACTTCACACAACAGTATGTGATCTTCTGGTTGTTTTTTGGGGGTAGCTAAGACCTAGCAAAACTACTGGAGGATTTTTAGCTTCTAGACATCTGGGTTTGGAGCCAAGTCTTTCCCCTTCTCCCACCCCTTTGGTGGTTGCCAGGAAATCATGGAGCTTTAAAGGGCTGGGGAGTTTTTTCCCCACTCCATTCTGGCATTGCTTCATTTGGAAGCTATTCAACCATCAACCCTCCCCGTGTGCTCCTTGACCACGGCATGTGCTGGGTGCCTGAGTGAAGGCTGGGGAGTATGTGAGCGGGAGGCGAGTAGAAAAGGACCAGGATTTAAACTCTGCACAGCATCTGGATGAAATCCCTCGAATAAGTCCAAAAGTTGCTGGTTTGTCCCTTAAATGACTAGCTTATTTAAGGCTGTAGCACTTGTATGACAAGTAAGTCCCTATGCAGACTTGGCAACCAAAAACTGGAGACCATTAGCCACTAATCCGTCGGACAGACGTGGTTAGCCAAGGCTACTTCTGCAAAGTGTCTGCGTGCAGCAACAGATGTTGATTCTCTACGGATGAAACCGGACATGCAGTGACAGAAATAAGTCTTCTGTCATCGTATTGGAGAAAACAAACTTCAATATAAATCACAGAATCATAGGGTTGGAAGGGACCTCAGTAGATCATCTAGTCCAACCCCAATATAAATACCTCGCCTCTGTCCATATTATAATACATCTCATTGCCCTTTTGGTTTTCCACAGTTTAAGTGATGGGTTTGGCTTCTTTATTGAAGGAGGTATGGGAGAAAAATGGTTCTGTTCTGTCCCGGTAGGATTTGAACCAAGGTTGCCTGTAGCTTGCTAGATCTACTGAACTACTGGGTTTACAGAGAAAGACGAAAATCTATTTCTAGCACTTGTGACCTGTAGAATTTTGCCCTGGAAAAAAAATTATTTTCCAGCTAAAACTACTTAGCAAGTTGGCTGAAACTCAGAAATGGTTTTCATGGCGGGTGGCGGAGTGTCAGCTTGTTCTTCCACCCCACAAGAAGGAATGTACTTGACTTGAGCTTTTGCAGGCGGCATCGTACATAGTCTTTTCCATAGCTTTCTCCCCAGCTGAAGCAAGAGAGATAAAGTCCATGTCATTACCAAGCCTTACTCAAACTTTCCTTTCCTTTCAGAACAGCCCCACGGTCCCTACCTGCACTGACCGGCAGCTGCTAGCGGAGGACTTGGCTCTGAGAACTGTGAGCACTGAAAATGGAAAGATTCCTGGGTTTTACCCATAACCACTGTTTCACCGTGCTGTTCTTCGTCTCCCTGAGCCCGCTGGGCCTTGCCCAGTATGAACACTGGCCCTACCTCCCCGGTTACCCTGAGCCACCCCCGCAAGTTTACCAGCCCCCCCAGAGGCCGGCAAACGTTCCCAAGATCCAGCTGCGGCTCGCAGGGCAGAAGAGGAAACACAACGAAGGCAGAGTGGAGGTGTTTTACAACGGCGAGTGGGGCACGGTGTGCGACGATGACTTCTCCATCCACGCGGCCCACGTGGTCTGCAGGGAGCTGGGCTACGTGGAGGCAGTGTCTTGGCTACCCAGCTCGAAGTATGGAAAAGGAGAAGGTAAGGTAACTCCGGAGCAGTGGGATTGTCCTAGCTGCCTCTCCAACCCCCAGTAATTATTGACCTGTCGATCAAATTTAAGATGTCTTGATATTTCCCGCAAATATAACTAAAATAGTTTCCTAGTGAAGCAATGCCTCTTTAAATCAGGGTCCCATTAGATTAAAACAGTTAAAGTAATAAATGTTTGCTTGTTTGGACTGAAACAAGTTAAGGAATGATGAGATAAAGAGCTGAAGCATCAGATCATGGTGTGTGACCTCTGTCAGGGAATGCTTGGGAACAGCCGGTGATGGATAAGGGTAGAAGGCTCTTCAGCAGCCGGTGTAGCCCATCAGAAGGCAAGCTGCACCCACAAATGTAATGTATAGATGGTCCATTTCCCTTATCACACTTCTGTTGCCTTGCAGTGAGTCAAATAGGGCCTATAAACACTCCTTCCTTCTATTCTTTTTTTTCCTCTCAACCGTTTAGGCTCTAAACTGACTATGTGATGCTACACAAATCTTCCTTTTCCCTCGTTAGCCACTCTAGAAACATCACATTCTGCAATGCAGACTAGCCTGGAAAACCCCACAGGAGTGTTCACACTTCTTGTCCTATATAGGACTATATTTACAATAATCCTCTTGGACACTCTCAGCCTGTTCCTGGCGGGGGAAAGCTATTTGCTCTCACCCCAAATCGTCCAGCCTTTCTTGCTCTTTGAGACTGTACGTGACGGATGTGTGGACAAATGGGGATTGCACCTTATTGCACCTCATTCCCAAAGATGTGCTGAACAAAGGCTTTGAAAGGTGAATTTGTGTGTTATAGCAATGAATTCTTAAAATCACAATGCTTGGGAGAGAATAGCTCCGTAATAGTATATAACTCAGCAGATTTAATTGTCGCATTTTGATGTGCTGTTAGTTAAATGTTGACCTGCAGAGAATTTTTTTCTGCAAACATCGCAGCCTGGCACGCTGTTGATGTAACCCACGGAGAGATTATTTCCACTGCAGCGGGGATAAACATGCTGTATGTCTCTTACTTAGCACCGCTCGTTAGTGCTCACACCTATAAACTTGCCCATAAAAGAGCAAGCCGGCCTTAACAGCACTTGACTGAAATGCGAAACCTTGAATGTTGTCCCAAGCTGTGGATTTTGGCTCTTGGGGCAGAGTAGGAGATTTCCGAGGGAGAAAGAGGCCGTGACATTTGAAAACAAACCAAAACCTGATTGCTATGGGATTAAACGGGAGCGTTCTCTGCGCTCCAGAAGTAAATCCTGGTGCGGAGAAGCCCGTGCAGGGGGGATTGTGCCTTCCTCAAACCGCAGGGCCAGGCTTTGCAGGAGCTCTTTCTGCTCTCCTGTTTGGGGAGCACGGTGAAGGCCAGCAGCTCCATCCTCTGCTGATTAACCAAGGGATCTTGTTAGGGCTGCTGGAACGATGCTGGGACAGCCAAGGGAAACAGCTACGGAATCTCCTAGTGGCTCTGAAGGTCAGACGGTCCTTTCTGTCCAAAGGACGTGTTATTCTTCAGACAATCAAAAAACGTTTGGGATCCTAAAATATAGGAATTGCTTGTTGGCCCTTGCTCCCTGCAGTTTAGGAGGTAAATCCTAAATGTGCCCAGCACATTTCCAAAGGGAAAAGGAGCACTTTGGGAAGACGAATCTCAAAGATGCTGTTGGGTCTTTTGCTCTCAGCTGCTCCTGAGAAAACATGACCTGAAACTTGGAGGTGACACTGATTTTTGCCTGCTCATCTTAGAAGTGAGTTCTGAAGGGCTGACTTTAAAAAAAAATATAATAGATATACATGCAGGTACACGTGCATGCTGTCATGCACACGCACACACTTTTTTACTGGAGGGAAAATGGTAATTACAGTCTGGAAACTGGATCTGGCAATTTGTTTTCAAAGAGCACCCACATAACAGGAGGTTCCAATCAATAGTGGTTTGTTAAAGCTTTTGCAAAAATCCGCTTTCTAAAGGTTAGGGCATTTAATCAACACTTTGAGCTGTCTCCTATAAGAGATTTAATGAGGATTTGAGAAATGATGTAAAGAGAGGCCTTAAATACGGACGGGATGAATCAGTGAGTGTGATTAGGGGGCAGGGTCTAATCAGCCAAATCGAGGGGACCCGGTGACACTGTGTGCTCTGAAGTGGCCGTCATCGGAGGAGGTCAGTTATCACTGTGAGAAGCAGAGATCTGTGTTAGGCTGATAGTATTTTTTATTACCATGCAGATAACGGAAAGGGAAAGCTGTGGGGCAGAGCTGTTTCCAGTTAGTTTGTACTTGAGGTGGATCACTGAGGTTCCTTAGCTCTTTTATTCAAGCTTATTTTAGCCGTAATCTCTTCCCCTGACATAGTAAGAGCACAGCAGCCTCGCTCGCTTTCCTATCAGTTAGCGCAGTCCAGGTTTGTCCTCTTTGTGAGTCTCAGTTCTATTTTCTTTCCCCTTCAGGGAAAATTTGGATGGACAATGTCCACTGTAATGGCAAGGAGACCACCCTGGCAGCATGCACTTCAAATGGCTGGGGAGTAACTGACTGCAAACACACGGAAGACGTGGGAGTGGTCTGCAGTGAAAAGAGAATCCCTGGCTTCAAGTTTGACAACTCCTTGCTTAACCAAATAGAGGTAAACTTCCTTCAAATTACAAGTTGCTGATCAAGAGCCTTCTGCACACAGGGATGTCCACTACTGCTCGTTGTAGCTGCACGCTGTGGTTAAAGCAAACTCTTGACGGTACTTCTAGATGCAACTTTCAGATTTGAATTTCAGACGTTCAGAGCGTTATGTGCGTAGTGAGAACATGGCAATTTGGGGTTTTTTTTATATTGTAAGTAAGGAAAACATATATTACTCCTGTTCCACAGTCGCTTTTCAGAATGGAAGACTGGTTTATTATGTGACTAAGAATGAATTTAGAGAGACAGGCTATGTGCTGTACTCGTAGGCCTTACACCTGGATGACTTTATTGGTTCATAGTAAGAAATTACAGAGTTTTCCCTCCCCTGTCTCCTCCCTTTTGATACTGGGAGCAATTCGGACGTCTCTGGTATAGGAGTGGGGGTCAGCAGGTATGCTTGGATTTGGAGGTCAATAAGGCTTACAACCACAGCTTGAAGTGGGCAGATTTATAAGGAAAGATGAAAAAGAGATTTTTGCACAGTTTGGCTAACCGTGATAACTGCATGGAAATATTTGCAGGAATGGGGGATTAGCACTGGAAGTGATGAGAGGGATTGAAGGGAGGAAAATGTGGGCTGGTCACTGGGGGAAGGGTTCTGGGCTGTGACTGGGTTAGGTTGCCAGGCTGAGGTTGAAACTCTTGGGGGGATGACAGAAGCGAAATGCTCGAATCACCGTCCAGTGAGCTCAACAAAGAAAAAAAAAAAAGTGGGTTCTTTCCTTCAGCTTTTCAGGTTGGAAAGTATTTGTGGTGACTCAGCTAACATCCCCCTGGTTTCGGATGCTCTGGTGTTTCGGTATGCGAATTCAGTGGTTGCCCGTGGTCAAAATTTATCGAAAGAGCCTATCCAGTAACCACAGTCAAATCTTATTTTAAGCAGACAGGGAATCCAGGATGTATCATACCACAGTGCGGTTTCCATGGCTGAGTCTTGGCTTTGTTCAGGATCTGAAACAACGGGTACAGCCTTCTTTATCACTTTAAAGCAAAATTATTCTAGCAGTTGCTTCATAGCTGCTGATTTAGAAAGGGTCTCCCAGCTTATTCTTCCATCAGAGGTTAATGCAATGTAATGTACTTGACAGGGGGAGATAATATATGCCCAGTCAAACCTTTCATTGCCCTGCTGAGGCTTTAGGAAGAGCACGCTATGGGTGAGCAGGCAGCGTTCAGCGCTTTCATGGAAGGCTTCTATGCAGGGGTGCAGATAGGGGATATGAGAGCTAAAAGTCTCTTCCTTGCCTTGACCTTGCTTCACTTGGCTAAGGAGGGAAAAGAAGCTTTCCAGAGGGATCCCAGGCCGCCTCCATCAATGACACTGTTGTTGCTCGGGGAATGAGGCGAGATCATGGAACATCAGTGATGGCTTTGGCAGACACGTTCTTCCCCAAAGCCACAGTGAATCCTCAAAACAGAAGCATGGAAGAAAATATGCTTTAGTCTAGACAGAGGTCACTTCTCTCTGAGATGTTTCAGATATTAATCATAAAAAGCTTTGGAGGGCTCTGCTTTTCCATTAGCTAAGCACTGGAGGTTGACTAATGAGTTGAACACATTGGGTAATTGAGGGCTAGCTTGTGCTGATGCTGTGTGGGTGCTTAATCTTCACATACGACAAGTAAAATGAATCATGAGATTGAAGCAGCTCATGTAGCAGAAGCCTGACTCACTGACGGGATCCCTCAGGAGAAATAGGTGTAAGAGAAGTCACATTCCCCATGTCCTGGCAGCTCTTGGGAGCTACGTATGGATGAAGGCATCTGCTGACATGACAAATAACGGCATTCACAGGGGCACTGATGGCTAAAGACGCTGAACTGGTTGGGGCAAAACCATAAAATAGAAGAATAGCTTTATTTTTCAGTGCCTGCACTAAACTGGGAGCTGTTAGCCTGGCTGTCCTTCTCGCTTTGTCCGGGTGGTAGAAAATAGCGTTGCGTTTTCTGGGCAGTGACTGCTGTCAACCCCAGCTCCACGTGTCCGTGCTTCTCCCCTCCCTATTGCTGCTTGAATTTTATGAACGACTTAGTACCGTCTTGTTGCTTCTACTCCCCCAAATCAGGCTGATTTTTCTTATATCCCTATAAAATCACTGGCGGGTGAAGGGTTCTTTTTCTGCTGGTTTCATTGCAGGAGGATTAAGGCTAAAGGTGATGTGCTGTGAATTTTTAAAATGCCATTGTGGAAGTGCTTTTCAGTCACAGCTAGCTGTCAAATGTTTAAACTCTTTTCTCCTCTCTCAGTTTTCCTCCCCTTCTTAATCTTTGCTTTATCTCATTAGCAGCTGGCCTGACATAGTTTGAGTCAAAAGATGATGAGCAGGGTTACTCATAGGGTCATAAACTCCAAAACAGGGAGGTCAAAAGGCTTGTGTGAATGCAAGTTGAAAGTCTTTGCCCTCTCTAACATGCCTGGGAATTCTGCACATCATACCTCACATTCACCAGAGGAAACATCATCGTTTGGTAAGCTGCTGGGTTCTTTAGTCTGTAAGTCCACAGCTTGCCCAAGTGATGTTTTCTCTTTGGAATGAGATCAGGGGTTGAAGGGGCTGGAATTTTCTGCTGAGCAGCAATGCTGTGGTCAGGTCTCTCCACCAGTCCCACTGGCTTCAGCTAATGCACTGGCAGAGCTAAACCAGTACGAATTTCCTGCTGAGATTTCCAGTGGAAGATATTTCAGATATTTAAGGCTTTACTCAAAAATAGGCCTGGTTTAAGACGATGCTCAGAGCTTATGTATTCAATTGCACCTTCCGGTGTTGCTTTCCCACACTAGTTAGTAACAAGTGTAATGATTCACAAATGGATCCGACTGTTTGCGAGCTGCTGTGTTTACAGCCAGCAGATGAACAGGAGCAAGCGCTGACTTTGGTGTATGTTCGTGTGCTGGGGCATGAGCAGCAGTTTTAGTCTGCTTTCAGGGGAAATAATGTGCTTTGTGCAGCCTGGTTGAACCCATCACCAAACGTCTGCCATCGCACTTGGAGTTTCCTCGCTGTAACAGGGAGCTCTGTGAGTTCCCGCTGCCAGGGACAGACAGACCATCGGAAATTCATCATTTAGAAAGCGTCTTAAAGACCCTTTAGTGCTAAGTTCTCTGCGGCTGCCAAGTGCTGCTGAGATTTAACGTGGAAAGCCAGTAGGTATAAGACAACATCTGACTTCATTTTGACGGGGCTCCAGCTCCGAGGGGCTGTGCAAATTGACATTTGCTTAAATCTGGCCTTGCTTCCTAAAAAAAATCTGACAGGCAGAGAGTTCACACTCTTTTAAAAGCAACACGATAGCCCTCGAGCAGAGTTTATTTTTATTGGACAGCATATATACCTCCGTTTCCCAGTTTGGAAATGCTGCAGATAAGTAGTATAGGATGAAATTTTCCATCACCAGAAACCACTTGGCTTATACATATGTGCTCAGACAGATCTTTTCCCGTCACAGCTCATATTTTGAGGGTTCGGTCATATCTCTTCCTGTCCCTGAGCCTTTCCGTTCCCTGCCCTGTTGGGAAGGGGCAGTGCCTGACCCTTGCTTCTGTAAGACAAGTTCCCGGTCACAGGCCAAAGTGAAACGTTTCGGTGGAGGATGAGTGATGGAAAATCTGCGATCAGACGATGGGAGACAGGTGGGGAAAGGTTAACTCTTCAAACAGGACCGAAGCTGGGGCAGGTCTGAAACCCATCAGGCTGTTGCTAAAGGGTAGAGAAACTCCCATCAGTTTTGCTTGCTATTTTCCGCAGCCGCTGCAGCTTTTAGCCTTGGGACTTGTTCAAAGGATTATTTCTTGGAGGGTGATGAATGTGCATAGCAGGAAAGCCCTTTCATGGTCAGAATTAGCCTGATACCCCTTTAGCTCACTGGCTGCCTAAACACTGAAGGTTGCTCACCTTTTCAAAGCTAGGAGAGCGGCGTTTGATGCTGACGTGAGTGTGGTGACACTGAATGCATTGACAGGGGCTTTCCCCCCTCCTCTTTAAAGTGAGTAGACTAAATACACAGTGTCTCCTTAACAGAGAGAGCAGGGCTCGTGATTTGACTTTGTTATTGCCTGTTTGCCTTTGGGAGTGTATCGAGGCCAGGTTGGACGGGGCTTTGAGCAGCCTGGGCTGGTGGGAGGTGTCCCTGCCCAGGGCAGGGGGGTGGAACGAGATGATATTTAAAGTCCTTTCCAACACAAACCGTTCAATGATGAGGAGGGGAAAGGCGGGTACCACTGGTATCACATCCCCTCTCTTCTCCTGCAGACCGAAGCTCTGTGAGAATAAGCTGCACACCCTGGAAGGGTTAAAAAAAGCAATAGTTGTGCTTGGAGGTGCTGCAATGGTGTGGCTTAACCCAGTAATTGTATGGGAATGTAAAGGCTGCCCCCCCTGTGGGGATGGCTGGGACACGAGGAGGTTGATCCTGATCCTTCCTTGCTGTGATCCTCCACGCAAGCATCTGTGCATCCAATCTGACGGGGCCAAAGTTGTTAAAATAACACCATGGTTTAACTCGGGGTTTGATTTAGTACGCACCTCTTCTTTTTTTAGCCGCAGTGTAGCCTGGAGTAAAAGCTCCGTTTTGCATAACCTAATTCACATCAGTGGCTTGCTGTAGAGCTCGGGTCTAACCACGATGGCAGAGCACGCTACCCGCTGTATTCCTGACGGTAACTCTTGTAGGCACGAGAGTGTGGCAGGCACGTTGTGAGCGGTGTCTTGGGAGCGCGAAGGGCAACGAGGGTGAAAGGAAAAGTTTAGTCATGTTGGTTTTTCAGTGCTCAAAGCGTATCTGGGAAGACAAAAAACTGCGCTGGAGTTTGGGAGGGACAGACAGTAAGTGCTATAAATATATACGCTGAACTGCAATAATTCAAGCTTTGTAAAACATAACAAGGGGAATCTGCTGCTTTAGCCAAAGATCCCCGAGCACGTGGGCCCTTGGGCTGTCTCTTTGCCATCGGTAAGTGCCACATCTGTCCTGCAGATGGGGCAGGGGGAGCCTGCAAGGGGACGGGCTGGGTTCTAGGAGCTAAATGGAGAAAAAGAGCAGAATCTGTGCATCTTGACTGTCCTGAACTGCACCCCTCCGTCCACTAAGATGCCATGGCAAAAGGTGCAAAGAGCAGGATAAAATCCATGCAGAAGTTTAGTACGACTGCGGGTCGCTTCTTGTCCTGCAGCTCACAAGTGTCTGAGTGATGGGGTGGGTAGCGCGGACCTGCTTTGAGGTTCCTTTCTACGGTGCCAAAGCCTGCGGTTTAAATGTGTGCACAGGTTTAAATGTTTTACTAAGTCTTTGCAGGATGCCAGAAGCTCTGAAATCAAAATGATTTAATGTGTGTTCGCAGACCCGGGAGCAGGGAATGCTGTCCCTGCTTTTTCAAACGGTACATGTGGCCACTATGTGTTGTCCAAACGCAACACAGGCCCACCTGCGACTGCCTCACTGGCTTGACCAGCAATTTTAAGACCACAGTAACTACCTCCTGCCCTTAATATGTTTCTTAAATAAATGCACACTAGGTTGTTTTTTTTTTTAAACCTATCCCCCAAAGCATCCTTAACAAAATATTTGTTGTCCACCCTCTTCCTCTGTGTGCACCCACACAGGCTTCAAATAGGACGTGCTCTAAATATATCGAATTTCTGCAGCCATTACGAGTTCACAAATAGATCTGGTACCTGAGACTAGACCGTAGCTTTGGCCAGACGGTGGGCAGACAAGGTCTAGCTAAACAAACCAGGCTGTGCTGCTATTTCTGTCCTTCTTTTCCCTTCTGGGTGTTGATGAAGCATAAAAAAAAAATTAAAACATCTCACTTGAAAGCCCAGGGGCTCAAAGGCTCTGGTTATGCCAGGTTAAAAGTTGTTCAACTGTATCGTCCGGGTTTTTTAACTGGTGGGAAAAGGGCATTGCGAAGTCCTGCTTGGGAGCTTTCAGTTAATTCGGGCTCAGTGGATGAGGCCATATAAAATGCTTCCAAAAGCTGAGCTGCTTCTAACAGGAAGGTGTAAGGAGGGTGGAAGGAAAGGGCCATTGTCGCTTGGCACACAGATGATTCTTCCTCTTATTTAGCTTTTTGCCCCGTGAATCAGTGGAGACTCTCTCCGTGCGGTGGGGAGTTGCAACTTAAGTTACCCCCATCTGAGACTTCAGCTCGAAGTCTTGGCTGTCCGGTGGTCAGGAATGTTTGACAATAAAAGGTTTATTTGCCTGTTTGTTATGACAACAGGGTTTTATTTTCTTTCCCCTTGGTGTAAATGTTTATTTCTCTAAACATAAGCCCATGTGTAACATAAACGCTGATGCTTTATGTGTCTAGAAAGGGTCTCAGCATCTCTAACTCCAGACAAATATTAATTAAGCTGCTGTTGGGACAAGCCACTGCTGAGCTTTAGTGCTATAATTTTAAAGTGTGGGTGTGTGATAGTTTCTAACTGCTTGCCTCAATGGTTTCTTTGTGATGGCTCATGGCGTGCCGGGGTGCTGGGTTTGCTGGGCAGGGAGCCGGTGTTTGTCGTCGAGCAGGAGGTGTGAGCTCCGGAGCTGGCAGGGCTGAGGAAGCACCGGGGCTGGTGTTGGTTTGCTGCAGATCCTCGGGGACAGGTAACCTCTCTGTCTCCTTGCACCCACTCTATCCAGGGCCTGAGTCGAATCAGAGAATCGCCCAGGTTGGAAGGGACCTTTCAGATCATTGAGTCCAGCCATCAACCCAACACTGACAAAAACCATCACTAACCCGTATCTCTAAGCACTGCGTCTACGCGTCTTTTAAATCCCTCCAGGGATGGTGCCTCAACCACTTCCCTGGCAGCCTCTTCCAATGCTTAATAACCCTTTCAGTGTAAAAAAACTTCCTAATATATAATCTAAACCTCCCCTGGTGCAACTTGAGGCTGTTCCCTCTTGTCCCATGGCCTGTTCCTTGGGAGAAGAGCCCGACCCCCCCAGCTAGCCCCTCCTTTCAGGGAGTTGCAGAGAGCGAGAAGGTCTCCCCTCAGCCCCCTTTTCTCCAGGCTGAACCCCCCCAGCTCCCTCAGCCGCTCCACACAGGACTTGTGCTCCAGAGCCCTCACCAGCTCTGTTGCCCTTCTCTGGACCTGCTCCAGCACCTCAAGGTCCTTCTTGGAGTGAGGGGCCTAAAAGTAGGGAGAGCGGTTGTGCTGGATGTGACACCACTTCTCTGTTACACAAGACGATATTTAACTAAGCCTGAGAGCAGAGTATGAGCTTGTTCTGGTTTGTGGTGTGGAGGCCAGGTAATAAATTGGGCTAGCTTACAGTGTCTGATACAGACTGTCTTTAAAACAGCTCATTAGAAAGGAAGCGGAGAATGTAAAAGCTTTGCCGATTGAGAAACCCTCGGCCGCTGGCGCTCACAGAGCGGAGCTGTATCCCCTCCTGAGCGGAGCCTCCCAGCCAAAGCATCGCCAGGGTTCAGCGCTCCTGCCTCCTCTCGCTCGCTTCTGTCACCAGCCTTTCTTTTCTCTTTTTTTTCCATTAGCCTGCTTTGCGTTGGCAACCATGAGGCTGCCGCTGAAGCGTTTCATGGCTTAGCAAAGGGCCTCAGCTTTTGTCATTTATAATCTGCCCTGTATTTGCTCCTGGACCCTAATCCTGAATTGCTCTCTCATCCCTTACCCTTTTGTACTGCACAAACCCAGAACAAAAAGTGCTTGGAGTCCAACACAGCACCATGTCCCCTGGGGATTTCTGTCCCCCCGTGGGCAACCCGTCTTTGTCTTGCGTCTTGCAGCATCTATTTCACCGTGTTTGTTTAACAGCTGGGACCTTGTTAGTGACTCAGAAGCAAGGCACCAGATGTTTAAATCCAAACAGATTCCACCCGTTCCGATGTATGTGAAGAGAGAGCTTTCGAACAAGTCATCTTCAGCGGAAAAGGCGGAGGTAGCTGAGACTTCAGTGGAACTAAGTTAAGATTTTAAATACAGGAGAGCAGATGCCTCTGGGATAAACAAAGTCCAAGTGGGAACATTTTCGGTTTATGTTCTTAATTGCAAAAAATAAATCAATTCATTTCTTGTCCAGGTGTCTTGGTGCCTGGGAAGCCAAGAAATCCTGGTGCTCCATTCTAAGTGAAAAGGGATGATATGAATAGGTTTTTGCATCAGAGGGGCAGAGAGATACGTATGTCAGGCATAGGGAGGGAAGGAGCATTTCCAGTGGGTTATGGGGAATGTTCAAGCAGGAGGAGACAGAGATCACACAGAGGAGACAGGAGACACAGGCTCCTTGCTTTGTTAAATGGAGGATTTATGGCAAGAACTGCGCCTTTGCCTGAACCGTGTGTTTGTACCATCGCCCGGCGACCTGAGAGCTGCCAGTACCGAACGCCTCCACTCCCCTGCAACCCTTGGCATCGCTCATCCTGATGGCTTTTTGAAAAAACGCTCAAGCAAAACACACAGAAGCAAAATTTCATTCCGGTTCCCTTTCTGCCTGCGTGTGAGTAGTTTCTCTGGCTGGGGGGGGGGGAACACCTACACCCGTAGCTGCTCAGACCCGCCTGCCCCGTGCTCTTCTCCAGCTGGTTTCTCAGCGCCGTCACCGAGCGGGTGGGCGGGTGTTTAAAGTGAGTGTTGAGATGCTCTTCTAAAGAGCCCCTCTGCAATCCCAGCTGCCATGGCTGGGATCAGCCAGGAGCTGGTGATTCAGAACCAGCTCCTGCAAAGGAGCAGTTGGGTTTCTAGGAACGGGATCTCCTCCCTGTATCGATTACCGTGCGTCCTCAGGGCTCTTGCAAGAAGAAAAGGCTATCGCTGAGCTTGGGCAGTGGACACAGGCCTGCCGTCCTGGGCATAATTGTTCTGGCAACACAAAACAGATGGCAAAAAGTGAAAGAAAACGTTATGAAAGTTGTGTCAGTTTTTGCAATCGGATCCGAAGCCATGGGGAAGCATTTGGTTCAGAGAGTGGAAACAAAAGCAGCTGAGGCTCATGTGAAAACTTTCCAAGCCAGGAATGCTTTTGTGAAAGCTCAAAAACAAACCCTTTTCTTTTCGCTGTCTCCGGGCAGGCCCCGGCTTTCTGAAGCTGAGATTCATTGGTTTCGTAACAGAGCGCAGTGCGTTGGCTTGGAGTGGGCTTTTGTGTCCGGGACTGAAGAGGAGCAGCAGTGCGGGTCTTGGCTGTGGCTCTTGGCGAGGAAAGGAGCAGGCTGGAGGGGAATATGGCCCAAGCCAGAATAGTTCGACGCCATTATTTTTTTTTCCCCCTCATTTTTATACAAATTGGTATTGTAATAATGTTGGAAGTCCCAACCAAAATCACATCTTTGCTTTGGGCAAATAAAGATGTGAAGGCCTTGCTGCAGAGGGTTTGCGATTCAGAGCAGGTGAGACGGGCTGAGCGTTGCCTTCCCTTTCCAGAGGGGCGGAGAAAGAAGTGCGAGGAAGGGTCCAGAAGTAACAGCGAGGAGGTGGGGAAGTGAGTTTGTGCAGCTGAAACCACACAGGAGATCTGTGGTGGAACTGAGCCGGATCTCTTCAGCCTCGGAGCGGAGTAAAAACTAAAGCTAAAAAGTAAAAGCTAAAAAGCTTCACTCTAATTTTTATATCTCTCCATGCAGTCAAGTGGCTCCAGCGAAAAGCAGGTTGGTGTGGAAGGCAGAGCATCAAATCTAGGAATAGGCATTCTGCGCTTCCTCCCCCTGCCCTCCGTAACCAGCTTTATCTTGCTGTTTCTTCTCCCCCTTCAAGGCTAGAGGCTTAACTCGAGCAGGAGAAAAATGCCTTCAGATTTCTCGTTGCTCGTTTGCTTACTTCCTTAATGGAATTGGTCTGGGCCAGAATGGGTGTCTCTGCTGAGAGCGAAGCTTTGGTTTGATGAATGAGGCCGGTAGCGACGGAGCAGACCTGCGAACTCCGTGCTGCGGCCACGCCATCCTGTGAACCAGCAGCCTTCTGGAGAGCAGAAAGCAAAGGCAAGAGCTGATTCAGCCTCGAGTTCCGTGGGTGGGATTGTTTCATAAGCGAAGGAGAGGTTGGAGATCCAGCTCTGAATTATGCTGTAGCTGAATCCTAAGACTTGGGAGTTTAGCGCGGAGAGGGAAAAAAAAAAAAAAAGGAAAAAGGCTGGCACACACATCTCCACAGCTGTTGGCCTAACTAGGTAGAAATTGTGCAAAGCAAGCCGAGAAGGGGAGGACTGTCACGCGTGAGCCATGAGAGTTAACTCTTTCTGGGCTTGGTCTCTTCTCTTGCGGGTAGAAACCCCCAGAAACATTTTCCCCTGTGTCGAGGGAGCTGAGCTGTGGGTTTGCGCGTGGTTTTCTCCCTGCTTTGTGCTCCTCCACCTCAGACTGAGCGAACCATGTCCCATCAGCTTTGGGGCTTGGGCCTGTCTTTCCCGACCTGTAATTTGGGGTGCAGTTAACCCAGTTGTATTTCCTAGAGGTAGCATTGCTCTTTTGGTGAATGACTGCTTGGCTTCTGAAATATTGTTGAATGCTCGACTTTACGGTCGATACCTGAGAGTGGGAGCTTGGCAGACGTGCATTCAGCTTCCGAGTTGGTTGCAGATACCTGCTTTGAGATCCTCAGATGTCCTTCAGAGGATTTACCAGTCTACCTTGGAGCTTCGGTGTCTGGCTATAATGTGAGAATAAGCCAAGCTTCCAGAGGTGAAGTTTCCCTGTTGATATGACAGCTTGTTGTAGGCGTTTGTTTCCACGTGTACCATGGAGAGGGTGATTTGAAAAAAGTCTGCTCTAACTATTAAGTATTGTTTGCTTCTGAGTTTTATGTGGAGTCTGTTTTCACCATTAGCCCAGCTGCTCTACACGTTGGTGTTGGAAGATAAAATATAAGTCTGCATGTATTTGCATTATTGAATCCTCCCAGTGTGCTAAAAACTCTGCAATGAAAGGAAACCATTCAAATCTCTAGAGAGTTATCGGGAGAAAGCTCTCTTAGCCGTGCTTTCTCCTTGAGAAACCTACAGTAAGCTTATTTTTGATCCTTTGTTCCTTAATCTTTCAATATAAAGCTGAGGTTTGAATTCTTTCCAGCCCTTTTGCTGTTTGTTCAGACTCAGTGCAAACCCTTGAGTCGCTCTATCAATAATTCTCTGCTCTAAACCTACTCTCTGGGAGCGGAAAGGGGAATGGATGTGGATTGGGTTTGCTCTCAGACAGATCATGAAAATGTCACTGCCTGCCGGCCTGCTAGAGCTATCAGAAGATTGAAATACCCTCCAGGGAATGAAGTGATGGCTTATTTCTTGCTAGTTTGCTTGCTTTTTTTTTCCTTCTTCCTTGGCAAATAGCAGGCAAAAAACCATGACAAAAGAGTTGGATTTGCTAAAACAGAGTCCCAAGTCGGAGCAGGATTTCTTTTTGTGTGTGTGTCAGCATCTCTGGGGGAAGAGAGATGCGTTGTGGGACCTTTGTACTGGAGCCTGCAGTGCCTGAGGTATCGTGCTGGCTCTGACAATCTTTTTTTCAAATCCAAGAGCAAGCTGGCTGATTTGTACCTTATTTTTCACTTCTGTAAAATGACCGGGAAGGACAATCCAGTCCTATCAGTTAGTGGCAAAGACATGCCCGAACACCCAGCCTGGAAGTAAGAAACGCAGTCATCCCAAGTCCCAGACTGGGTTATGGGTACCATGCTGGGTCAGGGCACCCTGGGATTCTTTACTGGGACTCCAGCATCGCCACTCCTGCCGTGGTCAGAGCTCTTCTGGAAACGGATGGAACAACCTGGTTTTATTTACTAAGCTGCTGAACTAATTGCAAAAATAACAGGCAAATCATCAGGTCCCTAACGGTGTTCCCAAGCTTTCATTTTTTTCAGGAGTTCTTATTTTTTCCAACTTTGTGACTTCTCTCTCCCCTTCTTCGATTTGGTGGGCTGGTTTCTTTCTTTGCCTGTTGCTCTGCTATCGTAAATCCCGGCAAGGGATTCTCAGATCCATCCAGGGATTTTTGAACATTTAAAATACACCCTCTGGCTTGGAAAATCTGCGAGATAGAGATGCTAGGAAGCTCCAGTGAATCCAGCAGGGAGGAATTGCTGCATGTTGCCCTGTTGGGATGCTCTTTCCTCAACGTCTGTTATTGGCAGCTGTGGGAGACAGGCTGGATATCTCTGGTTTTGTGCTCCTGGTAGGTCAGTGGGGTTGGGAAGGAATAAAAAAACCTGAATGTGGTTGATCAGAACGTGAGTGCTTTAGTGCTTGGGGTTTAGCTGATGTTCCTGCCGCTGGAGGGGTCTTCACTTGGGGGTTAGAATTGAGGCCTCGGGATATTTGGATGCGATTTCCTGCCCTTGTGGTCTTTTGGACAAGCAGTTTGCTGCCTCTGCACTTTATTTCTCAATCAAAAGGAGACTGAGAATCTCTGCTTTCTCCTATCCTTTGAGTGCTCTGTTTACCTTGGAGGCTGTTTGGATTTGTCACCACCTTCCACCTCTCTGAAGACCTCTGATGGTGCGGTAGTGAGAATAGCGATGTATTAACGATGACTAATAGGTGCGACGTGGGAATAACGCTGCTGCCGCTCGGCGGTGAAAGCGCCAGGCAGATGTTGAACATCTGGAACATCTCCGTGTGATCCCAATGGGGCTAGCAACTGCTGTTGTGCAGCTTCTTCACAAAACGCAGGCGTCTTGAACGCGGTTCCTGAAGGAGAAATCACGCTTTGTTCACGCTCCTCATCTCTGTCCTGCCGAGGGCCGGCTGCGGCCTCCGAACCGTCTAAATTCAAGCAAAATGGAAATGGCTGTCAAGCGAAAACCACGGGTGGATTTTAGCACGTTGCTGATGTCAGGTCTAGTCAGGGAAAAGGTTCCATTTTGGGTACTTTAATATGCAGTAGGGCCGATACTGACGTAACTGCGCGTAGCAAACATACTTAGGGCTTTATATAGGGTGGATCTGTCCTGCAGACACAGACGGAAAAACTCACTTAGGCTGTCTCACCCACTTTCTCAGCTGTCAGTGTAAATTTCCTCCTTAGCTACTATCTTTTCATGGGCTTTTTACAGGACAATTTTAAGCTTTGGCGCTCTGTCCTTTGGCTTAATCCTTTTTAGCAGGCTTTTATTAAAAAACGCTTTTAGATCTTCCAGCAGTCAAAGCTATTCCCAAATGGATTTAAGGCTTTGATTTACCTCTTGTTTCCTGGTGAAGAAGTGAAGGCAAGGTAGAGGGAGCAGAGGAACAAGGTGCTGTCTGAGGCAGCAGTGGTCTGTAGTTCCAGGTAAACACGTTTTCTGCATTAAGTGGAGGGGCTGGAAACATTTCATAAGCTGCACCAGGGGAAAAGGGAGTTGCAGGCTTTGGAAACCGGCCTGGGGAGGCCATCGATGCGCAGAGGCTCTGCTACTTCCCTGACAGCACGTAGGCAAGAGCTATGCAGTATTTCAGGACAATCTGCCAAACAGCAGGAGGAACCCTTTGTGTTGCAAATGGACTTCCCAGACTACACAGGAGGCAGGCAAGTTTGCTCTCGCATCAGACCCTTCGAGCACCTTGAAGTATCTGAGATGTAACTTGGATATCGTTGTGGTTATTTGTATTTCTTGAGGCTACAAGAGCTTTCAAAACCTCATCCCAAACTGTGAGCCCTTGCATGAGTAGCACTATCCTACTGGGGAAATCGCAACGCCCTGTTTTCCAGGGACGTCTCATGGGTGCTCCAGCCAAGTTGCTGGAGGACTGAATTCCTGCAGCTGAAGGTGAAAGGAGGAATCGGTGATCCTGATTTGCTGTAAAACTGGGTGGTAAAGATAGATAATAAATGAAAAACAAGAAAAAAAAAAAAGAGGCAGCAGGGGAGAGAAGAAAAGAAAAGGAGGGGGGGAAAAATGCTTTAAGTGACTCGTCCGAGGCAGTGTGGGCAGAGCTGAGGATGGGGAGGAGATGGCAGCCCCTTTCCCTGCCCGACAGGCTCTTTCTCTGCTGTTGGTTTCCATTTCCCCGGGGTCTGCTGGTTGCATCAGTGTCAGTGAAGCATCTGGAGAATGGATGCGCCACGTGTAATTTACAGGACTCTGCACGTCCCGCTGTGATCTCCCTGACCTCCATACCTGCGTGTGCCGCTGGTGGGTAGCCGGAGGCCTGTGTCTCTTTAAAGCTCTGGGCATTTTTCTTTTCCAAGTGATTGAACTTGAGCAAGGGGAGGGGAGGATTCCTCAGTTCTGATGTAACTGTTAGCAGAACCACGTGGGTTTAGACATTTTTGACAAGGAAAAAAGTCTCCTGGAAGCAAGTTATAAAATTTTCAGTAGCTCTTTTGTAATTGCCTGCCACAGCGGATATTTTCCAGTCAGCCTTTGCTTTTGGGCTTGGGTCCCTGCAAGGTTTGTTTGCGCGGTGTCCTCACGTAGGCTCCAAATGTGAAATCCATTCAACCTTCATGACTCATCTGCTCTCCCAAGTAACACTTGCTTCGGCTGGAGCGGGAACCGAAAAGTTACTTGGGACAGCAAATGAGTCACTTGGGGAAATGGGGAAATGCCGGTGTCAGCACATCGGGATCCCAGCTTTCACAGCGCCTACCTGCCCAGCCCAGGTCGCGAAGGGATGGTCTGGTGGCTGATGAGAGCCCCAGGATCCTTCCCTGCCTGCTCCTGCTTCCCTGCTCCCTGCCAGCATCAAGGTGGCCCTACCAAAGCCGAGCTCGGTTCGCTTCCATAATAGCTGAGACTAAATTAAGGTCACTGCGCTTCTGAAACAAGCACTTCAAGGAATTTAATTAACAGATTTGTTACATAGCCATTTGTAAAATAATGCTCTTTTATTTATTTTTTTTTTTTATGAGAAAAAGCATCCTCTTTCGCAGGATGGATTTGCAGAAGGTGGAAAGGTTTGTTTGCTTCCCTGTTGTGTCTTTCCCTAAACGGCTCTTCCGTTCTGCTTCCCTCTGTTCAGCCGTAACCCTGAGCAGAACTGGGTTTTCTTCCCCACCTTGAAGCTATGCAACCGGTTTCCTCGCAAGCCGGCATCATTCCTGTTTCTTTTATGCTTCCAGAACATGAACATCCAGGTGGAGGACATAAGGATCCGTGCCATCCTTGCCACCTATCGCAAGCGTGTGCCTGTCACCGAGGGTTATGTGGAGGTGAAAGACCAAGGGACCTGGAAGCAGATCTGCGACAAGCACTGGACCATGAAAAATTCCCGAGTTGTCTGTGGCATGTTTGGATTTCCGAGCGAGAGGAAATACAACACCAACGTCTACAAGTAAGAGCAGAGCTTTGTATGAGACACCAGGGTGTTTCTTTGAACACTTGGGGCCTTGTTCAAAAATGCAAATTGTCAAATGACACTGGAGACCTTGAGGTAGAAAAACCTCCAACTGCTTCATTCCTTCACATCAGATTTTCCTTCTGTGTCAATATTTGAAATGTCAAGAATTTCCTTGTGGGGACAGGGCAAGTGTTTGATCCTCACCATTCCGGCTGAAGACCGCGTGCAGTATCAAATGTAATATTTGATAGGTCCTGTAGTAGGGGATGTGGACAGTCAGCCCAAGAAATCTTTTTTTGTTTCCAGCTATAGCATAGACATTTCCTTTACTGGTGATGGGATTAGGGTGTGTGCAGGGGATGGGTGTCAGCAAACTGATCGTACTCTCCCGATAAACCTAAGAGCTGCGAGCAAATCTAACTGCTTTCCCCATCCCTCTGCAGAAAGCCAGCTGCAGGATCAGATCTGGTACGTGCGGAAAGCTCCAACTGAGTAATCTTGCAATAAACCAGGCCTTTGTTGTGCTTAGTTGCCCAGGTTCCTCCTCCCCGCTGCTGCGTGTTATTCCTGGTCTCGCACCTCTCATGACATGTTTACCCATGTTTACCAACTGCTCTGGCTCTCACGAAGGTTCCTGGGTGTCCAGCTGCCAAATCGCCCACAAAGGAGCACTCTGCCCAGAGGAATATTTCCTAGTAAATCTCCCACTGTCGTTAACCCCAGTTCGGCAATTCCTCGGGGTCCTGGGCTGGAAGAGCTGCCGTATCCAATTGTATACCACTTGCTCTGTCCATTAAAGCCTGCGCTGAGCTAAAAATGGCAGCAGAGCATCCGTACTACTCCTCCCCGCGCTGCTTCTGCCTGCGCATCTGACATGGTGCTGGTAGAAGGGTGCCGTTCGGGGCAGTTGTGATTTCAGTGCTGCTTTTTTCCTCCTAGAATTATAGCTTGCTTTAAAATGAGGGGAGAAAACAGTGATCCATAGGGAGAATGTTGTGTCTTTTGGAGCTGCAGGCTGATCAGTTTGGGCCGGGTTTCCCATTTCTTGAAAGCCAGGAGCTCTGGTCTCTCTTGTTGTCGTTGCTTCAGCTTGAGTTTTGTCACCAGGCTTCATCACAGACGTGGTTCTTCCTACACTGTTCCCTAGAAATAACACCCTGAAGCAGATGCGAAATAGTTTAAGTAAAATTCTGTCTTGTTTCTTTCCTACGCTGTGACCTATGGAGTGGGAAAGTGTCAACCGGTTAGGGGGAGAACTGAATTCTCCAGGCAGGAGTTGTGGTTTTCCTGCCTGTTCCTTTTGGCCTGGGCAATTGCTATTTCTGAAAGCTCCCTCGGGAACCGGCTGGCCACGTTTCATTTCTTTCATTAGCAAGATCGTGATCAATTTGAAGAGGTCCTTGGGCTGGAAGAGCGGAAAGCTGCGTAGCAGCACAAAGAATATAAAGTGAACAACCCGAGTGGAATTCTGTTTTCGGGCTTCTCAGGGAGATGAGCAGGGAATTAATAATTGCTACCAGGCGGTCTCGTGTTTTGCCCTGGACACCAGTTAGAGGAGCGTTTGCTCCCACCCGTGCAGCATGTCTCCCTCTAACTCAGCTCCGACATTCCCATCCCCTGCAGCCGAGCAGGAGGGCAGAATAAATTACCTCGAGTAAGACAAAGTAGATTTTTCCTGCTTTGTGGTTGTGTTTCCAAGAAAAGCATTAACTTCGGCAGCTGGAGCCATCTGCCTTAAATAAAAAGGGTGCTTGGTAATTGTCCTGTCTCTTGCAATAGTGCACGTAGAGATGGAAAAACTGAGGCACAGTTGTTCAGCACAATATTCAGCAACGTTGAAAATCCACATTCACCGGAGCTGGAGTTAGGAATATGCAGCGCTTGCGAATACCAGGCTTGGAGATCTCTGCGACCCAGCCGGACACGTTGCTGAAGTAGCCACAGTGCCCTAATACCTCCCTCACATTTTCACTCACGGCTTGTTGGGCTCCTGCACCCCAGAAAGATATTTTGGAAAATATGCTGAATGTTGTCTGAAGTTGGAAAGAGATGGAATGTCCTTTTATTGGAGGGAAGAGACTTGTAAAACTTTGTCAGCTGGACGCTTTTGTTTGGTTCGCATAGTTTAAAAAGCTGCTTTCTTTCTTGGGGCATTTGCCTTTGTGTTCCTGGCAGATGCGTCCCATACGACCAGCACTGCTGGTGAGGGAAACCTCCCGGTGCTGGGCTGGGAGCTTCAAAAGTGATCTTTGCTTCGTGATCGAGGTACTGGGGTGATTACAACCACGGCGATCTGCTCGCCGGGGCCATGAGAGCACTGCTCCCCTCTTGTTCCTCACGCTTCCCAGTCACATCCCCTCTTGGGGAGGGAAGAGTTTCATCTCTGGCGAGTCACTTGAACCAAGCCCTCTCTCCATATTTCTCATTTCTTGGGCTTTTGCTCTCTCTAATTTGTAAATACCATTCTCCCAAGAGCGGATCCTTTCCTGCTCCGCACGGGGAGATGGGCTGGAATTGGGTTTCTGGTGGCTGGGGCTGTGAGTGTCCCCTTCCCACACCCCCACCGGTCCCGCTCCCCACAAAGTACAGCTTTGCATGCTGAGCTGGCTGATGCTCTGCGCTGTTTCTGCAGGGTGGTGGGAGGTGAAATGATTTGCAGATGGATCTTGCTTGAAAGAAAACAACTTAGTTCATTGTTGTCCCGGTGCCAAGGGTTTTATTCCTGAATGTAACTTAGGCTCCGCAGTTGACAGCACGATTTATGTTAGGAAACGAAACAAATCTCAACGTTGTTTCCATGTTCCTGCCCGTTCTTCAAAGTGATTTTATATAGGCACTATTTATTACCTCCTCCTCCCAATTCCTGCTCTGGTTGAGCAGAGGAGAATTAAATGCATTTGGCTGATGGGGACGGTAGAAGTTTGTGACTGGAGATGCCTGAGGCAGAGAGATGGACCCGATGCCCCTTCAAGTACTTACAGCTTTGAGATTTCTCAAAGAACTGGATGGAGAAGCTCAGCAATTCCAGGATGGTTTGTTCAATGTCAGTCCAAACAGCATCTCCCAGTTTAACCAGTCTGCTCATAGCATTATAAATCTGGGCAGATGTGTAGGGCAGTTAGTCACTTCTGTGCTTGTAGTAGAGATCCTCAGGGTTTGGGTCCCCCTTGGAAAAGCCAGGATCTTAAGGGCTTTGGCAGAAGGTGGTAGGTCTGGCTTCTCTTCTGCCTCCCTCAGCCTGAAGAGAGCA
The DNA here is from genome assembly GCA_013400135.1 of Rhinoptilus africanus. NCBI lineage: Eukaryota > Metazoa > Chordata > Aves > Charadriiformes > Glareolidae > Rhinoptilus > Rhinoptilus africanus. Next base: position 74,890 of record VXBO01001766.1, on the reverse strand, counting down.
AACTACTTAACTTCAGTAAATGCTGGAACGGTTTTGTAAGGGTAAAAACTTTATGCTTAAACACCTGAAGAGGAGTTCACCAGCTTCTGTTCAGTGTGTTCTCGGTGAATTTTCCTCGGCATTTATGTGTGTAGCCATTTTTCTTTTCTGCTTCCCGAGTCCTCTGAGATACATTCTTACACGGCAAAGTTCCTTTAGCCTAAACCCTCAGGCACTTCCCACAGCCTTTGGGCTTAAGTTTATGTGATGAAGGTCCATCTCTCCTCACCAGTAGGAATGGTTTGGACGCCAACTTGACCTGGAATTGGCTCAACTCTCACAGCGTGACTGATCGCTCACACCTCTGATCTGAGCACCGTTGCTCTTGGCTTGTACCAAGACCAGAGAGAGGTGGGTTGCACCCTTTCTGTGTTAAAAAAGTAAATAACAAGAATGCCCTGAGTTTCTGTCTGTAAAGATGATCTGTATTCTACTTCTTTTTTTATATATTCGGCCTGGGGAAATGAGGTGGGGCTTTCTCTGGCTATTTCTCCCCAGCCTACCAAAGGTTGCTAATACCAACCAGATGTTAATGCCTCATGAAATTTCCAGGATGAGGTCATTGTTTGCTATTATAAGGCATCCCCATAATTACTTCCCTAGGACAGGCTGTGTTTCTTGTCTGCTTTGTAGTTCACAGACCTCTCCGCGCATGTCTGCGGAGGGCCCTCGGTGAAAATACTCCTTCAGGTTCTCGCTTCCGTGCCGAGGACACAGAGGGAAGGGTGGTGGGGCAGGGCTGGCTCATGCAAGGAGAGGATGGAGCGGTGTCACCGAACGCAGGCGCCTCCGGATGCTTTCCAGTGTGTAACGTATGCCTGAATCTGCCCCGTCGCTCTGCAGCCCAAGAGACCACTTAATGTTAAAGTGCGACCTTGGTGCTGAGCTCCAGCAGTCCAAGGACAAAGGTTTTCATGGCTTTTTGGTAGGCATGTAGTATCCTGGGTAGTTTAATGAAAAGGAAGAAAAATCTTTAAGGTTTGGGTCCACATTGAGCCAGATATTCTAGCTGAGAAGTGGCTGGCACTTTCTGCCTGCATCCTCCCTTTTTTTTTTTCACCTCTTTTATTTTTAAAATTTTTATTCCCCTTTCCTGTTTCCCATTCATTTTGTGTTGAACCGGGGTCTTTAACAGCTCTGGTTTGACAGACTTAGAGTTTGACAGCCGATGTTTTACCCACAGGACGGACGGGCAGGTTACACTGGGATAGATCTCAGCCCTGCCCCTTCCTCCGTCCTTTCCAGCAGAGCGTTGATTCCCCTTCACATGATGCAACTGCATCTCTGTCTCCAGCCCGGCTGCATTTGGCCCTAAGCTCAACCCAGAGAAATTTGGTTCCAGAAAGGATTAGCCGGTGGCCGGGAGCCATATGAGCCTAGACAACTGCTGAGCTTGTCAGCGAAGCTTAGCAAGCAGAAGGGGAGACGATAGTCCCCTTGAGCATCTGTGACGGCACAAATTGGCCCACACGGGACCACCAAAGGCCATCAGCTGGGAAAAGCTTGACCTGTCCAGTTTCGTTTCAAGCCAACAACCTGTGAAAGGCTCTTTGTCCCTTTACCTGCTCCCATTGGGACTCTCAGCCCTGCAGGGATGTGCTACAGTTAATAAGAATTGATGCTTTTTTCTCCCAGCAGCTTCCGCCTGCCTTGCCATGCCATTTATCCCAGCTAATCCTTGGATCGCCGAGGCTGCGTGGCGGCTCATCCTGGAATAAGGAGCAGCACAGGGATCTCGCAAAGCCACGTCAAGATCACAGCAGGGCGTTGGCTCCTCTGCGCCTTGACTTCTTTTTAACTTCTAACATCTCCCTTTTGATAATGTCCTGACCCATATTTTTGTTTCATTGACTATTTTAGCTCCGATGTGGTCGTCCAACAGCCTTGCGGTGCAGCGAGGATGAAGCTGGATTACTTTCTTTTCTCATTTATTGCACATGCCCCTTCCTCCTTAGGAGTCCCTGGAGCAGCTCCAGGCAAGTGCTCCGGTTTGGGAGCAAGAAGCAGGAACCACTGCCAATCTCCTCTGCCGTGAACATGTCACTGAGGGAATTGCTCTTGCTCTCGGAAATTGCTTTCAGGCTCACGGTTGTTAACGCTGCAGCTTTGAGAGAAGCCGGGGAGCCGTGGCTTTTTCCCGGTCTGCCATTTCCTCACAGCTGATAGGTGATGGCCAGCAAAGAGAAGAGCTCATTTACAGGAGAGGTCTTTTGGGGACCTCCCTCAGTCCGAACTCGCCAGCGTTACTTGCACAGGCCCTGTTTGTACACTGCCTTTTGAATTAACCGATCTCTGACCCCTGCATCATGTAGGGATCTCGACGATGTGTCTCTGCTTCAAGTGCATAATTGTCGCTCTGGTTGCGCTGTTGATTCATACTCTGGTCTTTAGTTTAAGGAGATGACCTATTTATTCCCGAGTGGCACCTTAACAGGGAGTCATTGTGTGTATGAACGGATCAGCCTTCAGATAATGCTGTTGAATCCTCATTTTATTTCAAGTTTTTTCCCAAAAGTAGCTACATCAGTGCAGTTTTTGATTTGCCTGTTCTCTTTTATTCCTTTCAGGATGTTTGCCAGCAGAAGGAAGCAACATTACTGGCCTTACTCAATGGACTGCAGTGGGAACGAAGCTCATATCTCCAGCTGCAAACTGGGCAATCACCTCAACGTGGACGCAGAGAAGAACGCGACGTGTGAGAACGGGATGCCCGCAGTGGTCAGCTGCGTCCCCGGGCGCGCCTTTGCCCCCAGCAGCCACAGTGGCTTCCGAAAAGCCTTCAGGCAGGAGGTGAGCGGGGAGCAAAAAAGTAGGAAAAGCCTGGGGGTGTAAGTCTTAGAATCATAGAATCGTCCAGGTTGGAAGGGACCTTTCAGATCATCGAGTCCAGCCATCAACCCAACACCGACAAAAACCATCACTAACCCACGTCCCTCAGCACTGTGTCTGCCCGGCTTTTAAATCCCTCCAGGGATGGCAACTCCACCACCTCCCTGGCAGCCTGTTCCGATGCTTGATAACCCTTTCAGTATAAAAATTTTTCCTAATATCTAATCTAAACCTCCCCTGGCGCAACTTGAGGCCGTTTCATCTTGTCCCATGGCCTGTTCCTTGGGAGAAGAGCCCGACCCCCTCCTTTCAGGGGGTTGCAGAGAGCGAGAAGGTCTCCCCTCAGCCCCCTTTTCTCCAGGCTGAACCCCTCCAGCTCCCTCAGCCGCTCCTCACCAGACTCCTGCTCCAGACCCCTCACCAGCTCTGTTGCCCTTCCCCATCATTTATCAACTGTAGGGCCTGAACACGTGTATCCACAGCCACAAACCAACCAGTCGTGCAAATTTTCCCTCTTTGTATTTCTTTCAAGCCCAGCTGAGTTTCTGTCCTCACAAGAGCCGTGGTACCTTGTCTCCGTCTCCAGGCTCGGAAGGGTGGGAGGCTGGCTCCCCGCCGCAGCTGGCAAGGCTGGGAGCAAGTAGTAAAAAAAAAAAAAACAAAAACATTTGTCACGTTTGTGTTTGAACTGTTGTGTTCAAGCCAATTGAATGGCCGCCCAGTGGCTGCTGGGCTTTGCTGTTTCGCAGTCACTTAAATACTGCTGGGTTGTTTCCTCCCTGTAAGAGGTACACGGGAAATAAGCTGGCATTTCCGCTACCTCGCTATCTTCTACAAAGAAATTCCCTGAGAGACTAGGAAAACACGGCCTACAGGAAAGGTTGAAAAAGCTGTGTGTGTTTAGTCTAGCAAGGAGAGGGCTGAGTGCAGCGTAAAAACTCTAAGATCTGCAAAGAAGTCAGTTGTTCGCAGTGTCGGTGGGGCAACAGAGTATGAAAGAACAGCTTAACTTTAGGTTTAGGTTGATGCTAAGGGAAATTTTCCAGCCGTAAGGCATGTGCAGCCTCTGGATACGGGGGGTGATCTCAGGGTCCGGAGGCCCTTGATGCTGGTTAGAGGGTTTTTTTGCTAAAGATGTTTTAGGTACTGTGGCTCTTGCCCGTAGCCCTTGGCTGTAGCCAGCCTTCCCCGGCCTATGAATTTAGGGGTGAGCTTTCTCTTGACGCCTGAGAAGACGCCAGGCACCACCTGAGATGCTGCTGTGGTGGGAATGGCGCAGTCCTGCCCGTGGTTTGCTTGCCTGGAGTCTGCACGAGAGCTTGCGGGATCTAGGCCTTGAAGGTGAAAGGTCTTGTAAACCATAACTAATCTTCTGAGCCGTGCGTGCTGCCAAGTAATTCCTTAAGCCTTTGTGTAGGCTTTGGATGTCCTTCGTGTGACCCCAGCCTGGAGAACTGCATACGCTTCCAGTTTTAAAAGTTAAGGGTTTTTTTGCTCTCAGACTCTGCACAAATCACGTGGTGTTCCCGTACGCAAGGCTCGGCTCCCACTGCACCACCGCGTCTCTCGGGTGCGGCAGCTGGTGGGTCTCTCTGCTTGGTACCGGGGAAAGCTGTAAGCGGTGTGTAGTCCGTGACTAATAGAAATATAAGAATAGGGATTAATGGAACTGGACCTGCTGCTCAGCTGTGTATTTCTGACTGCGATCTGCCCCATCGCTTATTCCACTAGTTGTAACTGCAGCGGACAGATAGTTTTTACCTGGCTTGAATTTCATGTTGGTCTCCTCGGTTAACCCAGGACCCCTGTCCGGCGATCCGTACAGCAGCTGAATCCATCTAACGGCTGAACCACAGGCAGCAAGCGGATAAGAGCTGGCTCCCTGCAACTCCCAAGCCTTCTGTAAGGCTCCCAAAAGAGATGGTAGGACAACCAGGTGGAGAATGTCCAGCCATTCCTGGGAGCTGCAGCACTCCTCTGCTGCAGAACTGCTGGTGTCAAAAAGGCTTCTAAATCCAAGCACTAAACCTGCAGAGAACTAAGATGCCTCTTTTTATTCTCTGAGAAACATAGGTCTAAATGCACCCTATGTCTTAGCAGATAAAGATCTCCTTTCATCCGGCGTTTTTAGCCTTTTGTATTATGTGGTGGGTGGTTTAAGGTGCCTCGGGGTAATAATTTTTGGGCCGCAGCTTGCCTGCAGCCACATGCCTTAAAGAAAGGATGCTTCGTCCCCAGGCAGTGGTAGCACCGCTTCTGTCTCTGTCTTCCAGCAACCACTGGTGAGGCTGAAAGGGGGAGCCAACACTGGTGAAGGACGAGTCGAAGTGCTGAAAAACGGAGAGTGGGGAACGGTTTGCGACGATAACTGGAACCTGGTGTCGGCCAGCGTGGTGTGCCGAGAGCTGGGCTTCGGGAGCGCCAAGGAAGCGATAACGGGCGCAAGACTTGGGCAAGGTAAGAGCAGGGCGAGCTCCAGGGACCGTTCGTGCCTTGTCCACCTCTGAGAACCCTTTCGCGATTCAAGGCAGAGCGTATTTTTACTGGGATGTTTGTCTTGGGGACCAGGAATTTATTCTCTACCCTTAATAAGTCTCTTGAGTCCAGGAGCTTGAGGCTGAACTGGAACATGTGACTTAAAAAGATAGTCAATATTCCTTGAAAGAAGTCTAGTGATGATGAGTTTAACCTTTCCCTCAGGCAGCTGTTCCGGTAATTACTTCTTCGTTATCGCATCCGTTGCTCTTAAATTCTTTTTAGAAGTTCTCTAGATTCACATCATGGTGTAATGCATTACTAGAAGGTTCCTGGCAAAAATGCATCCTGGGTCTAGACTTCAAACGCTCTCCAATTTAAGACCAGAACATTAATTTAGCCCATTATAAATAGAAGGGCATTTGAACAGCTCAGAGCCAGGCTTGGGTTTGGATTTCCTGTATTTGGGAGTTGGTTTAAATCCCAAACTGTGGGAAATGGTAACTCAAAGCCTAATGTACGCCCTCTCAAACCACCTTCTGATTCAAATACCATGCTCCCCTAGTGTAAACCCAAAAGAAAGTGACACCAAACCAAACCCCTTTATTGTGAGACTAAACAAACGGGTGAAATTTCTTCAGCCATGGCTTGGAGAAGGGCAGGGAAAATAACAACACGTGTAAGGCACGGTGGTGGTGTCCAGAATCTGGAAAGCTTCAAAATATGACCTGTCCATTGGATTTTCCAAACCAAAAAAATCTTGCAGCGGGATGCAGGGAGCTGCTGAAGTGTTTAGCTGCATCTAGGAAAGAGAATAATCATCGTGGGGGGGGGAAGCGGCTGCCACGTGAGGGAGGAGAACGCGCCGTTCCCAGCCATCTCCCGCAGCCTGGAAACTCTTACAGCAGCTGCCGATTCCCACGCGCTTTCCTTTCTTTTATCATTAAATACCGGCAATCAATCAGCGCACCCTGTCAAAACTGTCCTCTGGGATGAGAAGCGCTCGGTAAGTTCCTTCAGCAGCTGGAATGTCACGTTGTGGTAGGAAAAGGAGCTCTTTTGGCCCAAACTCACCTCCGCTCTGACCTGGCGCAGGGGAGTCTCCCAGCTGTTAAACTCTGTTTACGCTTTGCTTTGTTACAGCTGCATTTGGTGGATTTGTGTGTTCAAAGACTAATTTGAAGGACCCAAGATTTAATTTCCCAGGGTAAAAAATGCATCAAGATGGACTCTCTGTTAAATCAGTGTGCAGTGACTAGAAGTCCCTGTTCAGACAGCGATGAATGCCTGCCACAAAGAGCTCAGGGTATGGAGAAAGGTGATTTATTCTCCCTTTTATAGATGGGCAGCCGAGAGCCAGATTAAACGATTTACCCTTATTCACACAAGAGTTGTCTGAAAGGAAGACACTGAGCCCAGATCTCCCCTATGTATCGTCCTGGGAGAACACAGAATAAAACCTCAATCAGCAGGTGAATGCTGGATGTTGAATATGTCGGATAGACAGCCCTAATCCTGTTCTTATGCTAAAGAGGATGGTGTGGGAGGAAATAAAATGTTTATCACCATATTTCAGTACATACAGCGATTCAGCTTCATATTTTCAGTGCCCGGGACAGCAGCACTTGCTGATACTCCATGTATCGTAAAAGAATTTCCCCGAGCAGAGCAAACTTGCCAGGGCTACGTGGATCAGCGCCGTGGCCCTGCCCTCCCTCTTGCTTTGTCATTTCATCGGTATGACTTTGTCGGGCTTTTTCAGTGGAGAAAGTTGGATTGGATCCATCCTGCATTCTTGGTGCATCACCCTCCGGTTCTGGTCAGCACCAAGCCATTCCTCCCACTCCCAACTGTTCGGCGGCTTGCAAAATGACGGGGTCAGTGTTGCCCTTTCCAGATGTAGACCACAAACAGGATTTTAATGAGAGAGAAGCAAAAAAGGCTAGATGCCCGTTCCCTGGCAGCATCAGCCTGGAAGTCTGCTCCCAGATCTTGTGTGGTGGGTGGATGCAGGGCTGGCCGAAGCGCTAAGGTGGCCAGACCCAAATTCATTCTGTGGATGAGACTGAACCCAATATATTTACATTTCTGCCTTTGTTGCTCCTGCCGCTGTTGTCAGAAGGCGGCTCCAGGGTACATCCTGACTCATTCCACCACACAATCGTGGAAATATGTTAGAGAACAGGCCTTTTTTGAATTATTTTTTTGTTTTCCCAGTGCCCCAGCAGAAGTCTGAGGAGGTGAAGGGGTTCACCAGACAGATCATTAAACTGTCCCCCACGGTTAGGTCTCTGAGTCACAGGTGTGCTGGCTGCCACACAGATTTAGAGAAGCTCCAGATGGCACTAGAAAGAGGTTCTTAAGCAAAAAGATCCCACCTACTGCTAATAAACCAATTTCATTTTCCTGCCTTCCAGTGTCAGCCCTTTGCTTTGAACTAAAAGGAGCAGGCTTGGTGTTGGGTAAGATTTTCCTTTCCAGAGGAGCGAGAAAATTAAAAAAGAAAGGGGTTCGTGGTGAGGCAGCGTGTGCCCAGGAGGCTGCTGGTCGGGGCCCAGTTGGAAGTTCTGCCAGTGTCTAACTTTGGGCAATTTGTGTCGTCTCTGGGTGCAGACGAAGAAACGGAGCCGGCAGCCAGGATGTCATTCCCGTGGTCTGTGCTCTGCTGGTTTGAATGGTCCGAGACAGGTCCTGGCTCCGCGGGGCCCTCATCACTAGTGCTATGATGAGAATAGTGTTGCAGGGATGAAGAATCAACAGTTGCTGTCAGAAATGGTTTCTTGCCATTACCAGTTTACCCCCACCAGTTGCTTTCCTACCTCCGTTACCCAGGGGCAGCCTGGCCTCTGGCAGCCGGCTTTGTACCAACAAGGGGAACTCCGAACCGAACATCTACATCTGGTGTCGGTCGACCTCTTCCAGCCGATGGAAAGGGCTGGTGGAGGGTATTGGTGGGTGGATGCTGCTTTCTTGGAAACTTCTATGGCTTTTGCCTTTTGTCACCGCCATCACCGTGCTGCTCCCAGGTGATGATCGGAAACGGGTGAACCTGCGGCTCAGATGGAAGTGTCTGGGCAAGGGCTGAGGTAAAACAGGGCACCCGCTGGTCAGAGCACAGCGTCCACCAGCCTTTTGATCGTAGAATCGTTGAGATTGGAAGGGATCTTTCAGATCATCGAGTCCAACCATTAACCCAGCATTGCCCAAGCCACCATTAAACCATGTCCCTCAGCACCACGTCTACCCGTCTTCTAAATACCTCCAGGGATGGTGACTGCACCACTTCCTTGGGCAGCCGGTTCTGAGGTGTGATAAACCTTTTTGGTGAAGATATTTTTCCTAATATTCATGCATTATGCCAAGTCTGTAGAGAGCATGATGATAGCGAAGGCCAGAAGTGTTTTTATTCTCAGTCTCCCATCTCTGAAAGCTTCCTAGAAGCTGCTGGAGACCAGCAGTTCTACATCGGCTACTTGCAGGGATCTCCTGTCAAAACTGTCCGGTGTGTTTCCATCAGCGATTACTCATGGATTATATGGGCTCCAAGAAAGACTCAGGTTGTTCTTCTGTGATGAAGATCATCTGCTGGAACCTTGGATTCATCCCCCCCATGACTTCTTTCTAACCAGCTTTGGGCTCAGCTTGAAAACAGGACCTAAGGGCCCTGCAGGCAGGATTGTTGCCTTCTCATATGCGTCTCTCTCCTCTTCCTGTGTCTCTTTGGGACAAATGACAGTTGTCTCCTGCCACTTGTCCCAGGTGGAAGCAAATTATCCAATTTTGGCTCCCAGCACCTTGAGACCATTCTCTGCAGAATGAAACGGTGTTCGCTCTCCTGTTCCCATCACCGCTGGCAGAGTCTGTGGCCCACAGCTGCCCCAGAGCTGTCTGACTGTGGTGGTGTGTTTTGTTGTCCCTGCAAATGTGTGGATAATCCCCGTTTAAATGTCAGGCCTTGACTGGGAGCAGATTCCAGCATACGGGCCCAACCGAAAAGGTCATAATTTGCGAATTCCTACAGCTGAAGTTTGTAAATTATGTAACAAAGGAAACTTGGCTTTTTCTGCTCTTCTTGCATGCTTGAATCCCAGAGACTGCTGGAAAGAATTTAACGGTAAAGTTAATAATCTCGCAGCTTTTTGTTTTATTTTTACAAGAAATCGCTGGAATTTTTCAGGATTACCGTGTTTTGAATGCTAGAGGCCAGTGTGATGTCTGCAATGTATTAATAAACTGTAACTGGATATTTCTTCACTACGCAGTAGCGTGGGCAGAAGGTAAGGACTCTTTTCTTTATTTCTTTTTTCCTTCTTTTCTCCCCCAAGGCATGGGTCCCATTCATCTCAACGAAATTGACTGTACGGGCTTTGAGAAATCGGTGACGGACTGCAAATTCAACACGGAGTCGCAGGGCTGTAACCACGAAGAAGACGCTGCCGTGAGATGCAATGTCCCGGCCATGGGTTTCCAGAATCAGGTGAGAAGCCAAGGGAGACTCGGATGCGAGTGAGCGTGGCGAGGTGTTTTCATCCTGGAGCATCGTCTGCCCTCCTTCACAGGGCGTCTGGGTAGGAATCCTTTCACCTCAGCGGTGCCTATTCAATTTAGGTGTTAACATCCGCGTTATATGAGACAGGAGGGCAAATAAGGATGATGCTCCCTTTTTGTACTGAGCTTTGAGTGCCTCCGTCCATTCTTGAAGTGCCACTTCAGCTGTGTGGGGTCCGGTGGTCCTGTCAAGCTGGTCCATGTCCCTGTTGTGATGGGATCTTGGTTGGGTCTCGTGACGGTGGCACCCAGGTGGCCGTGGCATGGGTTCTGCCATCATCTTTGCCACGTGGAGCTTAAAAACTTCAACTGCCTGAGCTGGACGCAGGTTCCTCTGAGTAAGTTCTCCTGCCAAAGGTCCGAAGGGAGAGGAGAAGGGAAGCTGTCATCAAGAGGGTGTTACTCTTGCAGCTGGTACAGGCCACTTTGAGATGCTGGGCTGCTTCTTGTCCATGGTGGGAGATGAAGAACCAGCCCCCCATCAACTGGGCTCAGAGGCTTTAACCACAAGCCTGGAGAAGACCCTGAGCGTTGCTTGCCCAACTGTTGCAGCTTCCCTATAAAGTTGGCTCTGACTTTTGTTGACGGATGACTTTTTATGCCCTGCAGCTGCGTCTGAGCGGCGGCCGCAACCCTTACGAGGGACGGGTGGAGGTTCTGGCGGAGCGCAACGGCACTCTGAAGTGGGGCACCGTCTGCAGCGAGAACTGGAGCACCGTGGAGGCCATGGTGGTGTGTCGGCAGCTGGGGCTGGGGTTCGCCAGCCATGCCTTCCAGGTGAGTCCCCGTGTCCCCCCCGGCACGCGTTTCAGATGTGGTGGCATGTGCGTGGTTGGGTTGGGGCTACTGGAGGAGGAGGAAGGCTTCGTAAAAAAAATAAAGCAAACAAAAAACATCCCAAAAAAACCAACTGAACAAACAAAACACAACTCGCCAAGCCATAAATCACAGCGTTCAGCTTCAAAGCATTAGCTGGAGAGGCCCGGAAGGTTCAGCCTCATTGCACAAGAGCCGCTGGGGGAAATTCAGAGCAGAAGGAGCTCTGGGCAAAGCTGCTGGTTTTGTGCTGCTCAGGTTTCCCGGGAAGCCTGGCTCCCTTGGCCCTGTCTGGGCGGGTGGTTACATGGAGTTTCTTGTCCTTCCCCGAGTCGGTGGGGAGTTGAACTCCTCGGGCTGACTGAAGCGGGGAAGCCAAGTTTAACCTGACGTCAGATCACTTGAAAACAATTTGATTTTGCTCCTGTAGTCAGCTCTCCGTGCGGTCCGTGCGCTAGCGTGGGGTGCAGCGATACGTGTTTCTTTCTCCTTTCATGACAAACGCCCTGAACCCTCCCCGCTTGACTAAGAATGGCACTTAATAAAGGGATAAAAGCTATCAACTAACGAGCTTGGGATAAAACCACAAAGGAATAAAGTGTTCTTTCCCAGCAAAGCTCTTTGGCACAATGAATGGCAGCCTGCTGTGCTGGCTGGAAGAAAACAAGCAGCATCCATAAGAGCTGGAAGGAGGGAGGGCAAGAGCTTCCCACCCAGTTCCCAGATGGATAAATGGCATCAGGTGTTAAATAGCTGGCGTTAGCCAATATCCCTGGTGCAAGACACTCTTCTGCACTGATACATCCCTCAAGGATCAGAAGGTGAGAGAGAGGCAGGCAGACCTGGGTGTAATTGGCAGATTTTGAAAGGAAATCTATAACCTCTGGGCCTTTATCGCAGTTCCCAGACTGGGATCCCCAGGAAAATGGGGATTGGGGCTCCTAAAATAAACTGGTTTCTCCCTAGGACAAAGTAATCCCCTGCCAAAGCTTGCTGTCTTGCTGTGCTCTGGAAACGCAGCCCCTCTGAGGCATTTCAAGCGAGAATCAACAATCGCCAGTAGCTTTGGGGAAACTTCAGTTCAAATGGCCACTGAATAAATAAACTCCGTGTGTGTTTATATAGATGGAAACCCGCACGCAGAAAACAGCCTGAGATCAGTTCGGGAAGGAAAACTTATTTTCCCCAAACAATTTCTGGAAATCGAAAACTTGGGCAAACGCGGTCGCAGAGAGCGGAGGTTGTCCCTGTTCTCCGAGCTGGGGGTTTGGTGGGCTCTGCTGTCCCTTCGTGCCGTGCCTGCCCTGCTCGGCATTCGCATGCAGCCGGCTCTGCAGGGCTGCAGCGATAAACCCAGTGAGAATTAGCGTCTCTGCCCACTGCCTGCTGGTTTTGCGCAGGGAGGAACAATAAAGCCCTGAAATGACTAATGGCCTCAGCATCTTAATAGGTTGTTGCCTCTTGAGAAAGCAGGAGAGACCGTCGGCAGCAGCATCGGACAGTGAAAACCCTGCCTGGAGAGCCCAGTCCTGCAACGAGTGACCAAGCTGGCATCCAGGAGGACACACTGGGCTTGTGGGCAGGCAGATGCCCAGGAATATGATGCTTATCCATGGCTGGAGAGGGGATCTGCGTGTCGGATGCCTGGGAGATTGAAGGCTGGAGCTGTCGGTGCTGCTGTTGTGGCCATCTCCCTCTGCAAACTGGTTCCTCCAGCTGATTTGCCCGCCCGGCTGCCAAGCCGAGCACAAGAGCTGAGAGTAGCCACGTCCCTTGAACGCTGGCCTTTCCAGCTGCCTGCCTCTATTGACATAGCCCTGAGAGTCCAGCAAGAAACAAGGCATTTTTTCCTTTAGCCGAGACTGCTGGTATTTAGAACAGAAAAGGCCCTTATGCCTGGCCCGGCTGCACCAGCTGCATGAGCATAAAGCCACACTGTGTGGAACAGGGCAGCCCTGTGCGCGGGTGTGCGGAGAGCGTTGCTAACAGGGTTAACAAACAGCCCGTTGCAATGGAAGCAATGGGACAGATGGGTTTTCTTTTCCTGGAAACGTGCTCCCAGTTTTGACACCGATCTGATTTTTTAAATTTTTTTCTCTTCTTCTTCTTTCTCCCCCCTCCCCTTCTCCCAAGCTTTGCGGTTGCAGCCTTATCGGGGGTTTAGCGCTTAGCTTTGTGTTATGTTGTAAGTTAGTTCTCTGTCGTTCCCACAGGTTTTGTAAAATTGGGTGATGAAGGAGAGCAGGGTTTGAACATCCCCTCCCAGGAACCAAGAGATGCAGCCCCCCCGGGTTGTCAGGGTTAACAGACCCCCGTAGTCCTGGTACTCTTCAAATGCCTTGTTGCCACTGGCATTTCTAGCCAAACTGTCAATTCTGCCTCCCCTCCTTGTCCGAGCAGGCATTCCGCCGTTACTTGTGGCCCTCCCAAGTGCACAAATGTCACCAGACAGACGTGGTTTAATTGCCGGGCAGCTCTCCCAAAAGCACAGCCTAGATGACTTAAAACACCCCAAGGATGAATTCCTCAGCTGGATGGGCAAAGCAGGGTGGAAAAGCGAGTTTTTTAGCTGGACTGAAACAAGCAGAGATTTAAACCAGCTCAGAAACAAGGAGAGAGATTTGCTCAATGCTGATGAGGTGTTCAGGGCAGGGAATATGGTCAACTAGGGTTTTATCCCAGTCCCAGCTTTCTACTTAAACAGACTGGGGCTCATTCCCTGAGTTACTCTTCTCTACTCCAGCATCTTTGGCAAAATCTGTCTCCGTGATGGTGTGGGGTCTTGCCTTGGTCTCCCCTGGAGGGAGAATGCAGGTTACGGAGGGATGAATATTCCCCCAGCAGTCAACTAAACACCGAAGAGTGTGTGAAATGCCTTTTTTTCTGCCTTTCTGCCCAGGAAACCTGGTACTGGCACGGAGACATCAGCGCTGACAACGTGGTTATGAGCGGCGTCAAGTGTTCGGGGACGGAGATGTCCCTGGCCCACTGTCGTCACGACGGAGCCGATGTCTCCTGTCCTAGAGGAGGTGGTCGTTTCGGTGCTGGTGTGTCCTGCTCGGAGAGTGAGTGACTCGGGTTTTATTTCATTTTGGAAGATGTGTTTGCCTTGAGATATGCATGAGAAATGTGATGGCCTATGCTATGCCTCGGATACGTCAAAACAGTGGCAAATTGCTGCTGCTGGGGCTGAGAAATACAGTGCAAGGACCCTGCGTAGTGCAGGGGGGTTGGACTAGGTGACCTTCGAAGGTCCCTTCCAACCCAATACATTCTGTGATTCTAAGGGGCTGGCCTCCACCTCTGGTAGACGCTTGCGGGTGGTTTTTTTTTTAATTAGCCCGTGAGTTAATTTCAAACCTTCCTACCAGCTGCCCCCGACCTGGTGCTCAACGCCGAGCTGGTGGAGCAGACGGCTTACCTGGAGGACCGCCCCATGTTCATGCTGCAGTGCGCGCTGGAGGAGAACTGCCTGGCCAGCTCGGCCGTCAACACCTCCCTCACGTCGGGCTACCGCCGCCTGCTCCGCTTCTCCTCCCAGATCCACAACAACGGGCAGTCCGATTTCCGCCCCAAAAATGGCCGCCACGCCTGGGTCTGGCACGACTGTCACCGGTGAGTGCCACAAAGATGATTTTACACGGTCGGTGCCTCCTTCCATCCCTTTGTGCTGCTGTTTTGAAATGTTGGAACCGCGGCTGCAGGGCTGTGATGTGTGTTAGGGCAGCCGTGATCCCCTGACAGTGGGGAAACCAGTTTATAACAGCAGGGATTATTGTTAAGAACTGGTATGTGAAGAAGACGGGAGTGGAGCTCTCATTGTGAGAGATGTATATGCAGGGACAGTATATACGTGCAGGTATGTGTATGTAGAGAGAAGGAAGAGCGTGCCCGTGTACCCGCTGTGTGTGGATACCTCTCAGCTCCTCCCCTCGCCTGGGAAAGGACTCAGGGACACGCTGTAATTCTGTATTTTTTTAAATGCATCTCGATTCCACTTAGGCTGTGTACAGCTGGGAGGTTGTTTTGCGCTTATTTTTGACAAGCAGTAAATTCACCCCCATAAATGCATCATTTTTCAGGGGGAAGCTGATGGTTTTGGCCAAAGTAAAGCAGGGGGAGGAAAGGGAGCTGGAACCGAGCCATCCAGAGGCTTTGCTTCCAAAATAATGGCTTGTTACAAGGTTGATTTTTGGTGATTTGGGGTAAAAGGGAGCTAAGTAACTCGAGGCACACAGCTTTATCCTGCCACTGTTGTGGGACTTCTGCTTTATGAAGACATTAGAACAGTAAATTCTCAACTCTAAGTCCTTTTTTAGCCTTGATAAACGGCGGGAGGGAGGGTAGACGCATAGGGAGCACTGCAGTGGCCTGAAGCTTCAGATCATGGTGTGGGGCAAGTGTTGTCCAACAACAGACAGGTTGGTCTGTAATTTTTTCAGAGAGCTAAAACCCTCGGCAGCACAGAACTGAAGGTAGAGGGAGGTTACGGGGAGGAGGAAACCCAGACCAGCGCAGCGTATCTGCCTTTCTGGCCTTGGTGGGAAGGGGCTGGGGGGAATCTGTGAGGACCACAAGGCTTTGAGCACGTTGCAGGTCGGTTAAAAAGGAGAGCACTGGGAGCTGGTCGGGAGAGACTGCGCGAGGTGAAACTGGGAAAGGATCGGGAAGAGGCCAAGAGCCATCTGCGTGCTTTAAAAACTGCATTCTGTTTATACGGAGGAGGATGAACTCAATTCCTCTTCAATCTTTCCAGTCTGTAAACACCAGAATGTAAACACCTCTTTGAATGATTCAGACATATTTCAGAAACTGAGTCAGATTTGAGAACCTCAAACTTTTATCGGAGGCAGCCAAATTAGACGGCCTCAAAGTCACCAGCTCAGCCGCTGCAGAATGGCTCTTCTTTCCCAGCTGCCTGGCTCCGTCACTGGGAGTTTCTGTTTAGTTGGCTTTTGATGTGGAAGTAGAACAAAAATGGGAAAGAACCTGTAGCAGGGAGTGAAAAGTGATTCACTTCTAGCAGGTGGCAGCTTTAATTTATTTTTTTGGTCCAGGGAAAGGCAGGAGGAGGTAAGAAGAAACCCACTCCGGAGGAAAAATTTCTTCCCCTTCCCTCCTTGCTCCTCCCCTATCTGTAAATGCAGAGCGATGCTGCGATAATGGTGGCTGGAAGCTTTTACACCATGATTATTTTTACAGCTGGGAAGGAGAGGATTTCTGCCCTTTTTTTCTTTTTTTTTTATTTTTATAAAAATCCTAAGCATGATGCCTTTTGCCTTGGGGCCTGTCTGTGCGTTTGCCTCACTCCTCAGAGCTGAGCATCTTGTTCATTTTAGTGGCCAGCCCCGGCCAGGACAGTGGCCCAGCGCAGTGGCCCATAGACAGGCAGTGATTTAAGGACCCGCTCCCCTCCCAGCATCCCCGGTTGCTCTCCCGTTCCCTGCGATGTGCTCACGCTGTGGGGTTTGCTCCCGCTTCCAAGTCTGGGATCCAATTCGATGTGTTTCGTCATCGTGACGGCAGTTATGTGCCCAGCCCTGACCACGTGGTGCTCACCCCAGGTTGTAATCGGGTACTTCCATCTCCTTCCTGCTCTACACATCCCATGGATTCCAGCTGGACCCAAGCACAGGCTTCATTTTTTGCTGAACCAGCAGTGTGGTATGGAAAAGGTCAATGTTCCCAGGGTCAGCGTTACCCAAACCCGAGACCTTTAAAATCATCGAGTCCAACCATCACCCCAGCACTGCTGAAACCCCCACTACCCCATGTCCCTCAGCACTGCGTCTGCCCGGCTTTTAAACACCTCCAGGGATGGTGATTCCACCACTGCCCTGGGCAGCCTCTTCCGATGCTTGACAACCCTTTCAGGGAAGAAATTTTTCCTAATATCCATCCTCAACCTGTCGTTAGGGGTCTACAGCACAGATTGCCGGCTCTCTCCTAACTGTTGCTGCGCTCAACAGTGCCGGAGCGTTCCCGAGAGCAGCCCAGCCCAGGCTGAGTTGACACTAACGCTTCCCTGTTTAAAATTATGAACCGTATCATGTGTGAACCCAGCTGTCGGGTTGTTTAGATCTGAGCGGAGCGAGTGCTGAGAGAAGCTGCTTCCATCTGTCGTTAGTTTTCTGCCAATAAATTTACATTCTGCTGCTTCGAAACTAATAAATAAATAAATAAAGCGAGCCAGGTTGCTGCTCTGGGTAGATCCAGCTCCCTTTGCAGCCTGTTGTTAAGAAGCAGGTGAAATATTTCTAGTTCTGGTAAACCGTAGGGCCACTGGAAATGATGACCTGGCTGACGACGGCTTTGATTTTTCTCCCTTCTTTGCCGTTATAAAACACGGTGTCATTCTACGAAGGCTGGGGCAAAGCTCTCTCCCTTGGAACAGCTTTAGTGCTTGATATATAAACAAATAACTCGGGCCAGGAGCCAGCGTGAAGGCGACGTGGGCGATGGTGCCATGTAGGATTATGCCCAGGGGAATATTTCCTGGCTGTGGTTTCTCTCGCTTTTCCTCCTGTAGCACCGCTCGTCCATGGTGTGTATTTACCCCGTGGCCGGGAGCTGAAATGCCTGGCCCGAGGGATGCGACGGCACAAAGAGTCAAGCCCAGGCTCTTGCATCCAAGTCATCATGCCCCAGCCACTGGGTCACCTCTGCTGGGGCAGACTGCGCAGCCCTTTAGACCTGGTAATTAATTAAAGGGGTGTCTCTTTTCCTTAAAGATAATTCTCCCCGTCTGTGCCTTGCAGGCATTACCACAGCATGGAGGTTTTCACCCACTACGATCTACTGAACCTCAATGGAACCAAGGTGGCTGAAGGACACAAAGCCAGCTTCTGCCTGGAAGACACCGAATGCGAAGCAGGTATGTTTGCCGGAGCCCTTTGTGCTGGGAATTTCTTGCTGTCCCCGCACAGCTGACTGGTTTCAGAGGTGCTCTCAGCCCTGAGCAGGGTTAGGACAGGAGCCAGCCCTGGGGTTGTACGTGTGGAGCGATCTCTACAGGTGTAAGAGAGACCCCAAAGGCCCCATATGCTGAGGTTTTCAGACCTCATCCCCTTACATCCTTCCTCTGAGCTGCTCTGAAAACCTAATTGTGTGTTTTCCAAGTCCTGTAAAGTGAAAAACTCCAAAAAGTGCCGGTAGGAGATGAGGTATAGAAGGTGGTGGTTAAGCAGTACGTGTATTTCAGTACAAGACATCAAGCCAGATGTGTATTGAATTGCATCCAAAATACCATGCCCGTAGCTTAGCACTGTCTGCGGGAGCTGGAGAACAACTCTGCCTTCCTCTGGCGTCTCTGAGGGGGGGAAATTCCCAGCCCGACTTGCTGTGGATCTAACGCTTTGTGCCTTTAACTTTTCTCATTTAGATGTGCAAAAACAGTACGAATGCGCCAATTTTGGCGAGCAAGGGATCACAGTTGGATGCTGGGATGTGTACCGCCATGACATTGACTGCCAGTGGATCGACATTACTGATGTCCCCCCCGGCGATTACCTCTTCCAGGTACGAGGGGAAAAAGAGAGTTGGAGATGCTGCTGGTGCTTTTATCTCATCCATTAGGGATGTCAAGAATGTACCAACTTAGTTTATTTGTACATCTCCTACAATACTATAAACTTCTGACTACAAAGAGATCANTTCCATCCCCTCAGCATCTTGGTGGCCCTTTGCTGTCCCCTCCCCAGCAGTTCCCTCTCCTTGAACAGATACTCCCAGGATACTTAAAAGATAAAGAATTACCCAACAGGACAACAAAGCGGTACCAGATCACCTCTTTCCCCGAGTGAAAAATCAGGGTCGATAACCACAGTTTAAGAGATCTCAAGGAATCAGCATCCAGCCGATATGTGACAATCCATGCGCAGCCGATGCTGTCACTGCGCTGCCTTAGATGCCACGCTGTGTGTGACACGGCATCGCCCCCCTTGCCTGGTACCAAGCTGCTGAGCTGTTTGTAAGCAATGCTCCCATCGCTTGGGATTAAATAGCGCTATTCCCTGGCGCTGGCGTGAGAGCTCAGGCGGCACCTCCAGGCCGTTTTCTTTTCTAGTCCTCTTTTTTTAAGGAAAAGGCATTATTTTTGTCTGTGCTGCTATCGTGTGAGATGGAGGGAAGGTGTCTGAGGGTCTGTCTTGTACAGGGGAAGGCGCGATCCTGATCTGACTTTAATCAAGTCATTTCTGTCTCCTTGCAAAACGATGTAGGGACTTTTTTCAGTTGGAAAAAAAAAAGAAAGTATTATGGTATCATGAAAAAGCTGATTCTGTCTCAGTCTGAGTAGTGTCGTACCCAGTCCGCCTTTAAATAACTTTATGCTGTGTTTCTCCATCGCTCCCTAGGTTGTCATCAACCCAAACTATGAAGTTGCTGAATCCGATTATTCCAACAACGTGATGAAATGCAGGAGCCGGTACGACGGGCAGCGCATCTGGATGTACAACTGCCACATAGGTGAGAGCGACATCGGTGGGGGGCAAAGCGTCACGGCTGTTGTGCAGGGATTGGGCTCCATCGCTGACCCTGCGCTAGGAATTCTCTGAGCTTCTGTGCAATTTACTTTTTTCAGTTGGACCAAGGAAAGATGGGATCCTGAGCCCAAATTACACTGGTGCCATTTCAGACCCCAAAGCTTCTCGGGTCTTGAAAAGGAAACAAAACCAGTGATGCGTGAAGCAGAGCAGTGAAGATCTGCTCAAGTCAGAAAACACTCTGCTGTCCCTTGAAAGAGAGGGAAAACTCCGCGTTTTCTTGAATACACATAAAACAAAGCCAAACTAGTTGAAATTTGCCTTGACAGTCAATTGTTCAGACCATTTAAAAATGGAATTAAGCTGGGGGCTTTGTAAGATAAACTATTTTTAACACTGAAAATAAATTAACAGCAAAGACCTGCCAACCTCCAAATAAAACCAGTGGTGAAGAGAATTTCTAGAGCTGGATGAAGTTCTTCAAGGAGTGTTTTTCCCGAAAAAATTCCATGTAACCACTGATTTTTCTCATCAATTTTTTTTTTTTTTTTTAAATAATACTTGTCTCGCGTGTCGTGACCTCGTTCAGAAAAGCCAAACCCACTTCATTTGGATGAACAGGGTTGGATGGGCTCTCCAGCTGAGCTTGAAAATATTTCTAGTTAAAAATAAATGTATTTAGTTTCCAGTGTCTCTCAGCTAGCAAAAAGCAAAGGCACGGTCCCGTTTAGGAAGAGTAAACAGAACCCACTTGCCATCAGCCTCGAGGAGGAGACCATTTCCCAGGTCCTGCTCGTCATCACCTGATTTATTTTAAGCCACAAAGGTTAGCGGTGAAATTGCGGGTAGTTTGTAGTCCAGTCTTCGTAAAAGACTAGATCCAGTACTCCTGGGCTCCCTCGGCTGTTCCGGTTAGGCCAAAATTTAATTAATCCTTAAATCAATTAGCCCAGGAAAATCTTGGTTCTTCTGGTGTTTGCTCCGAGCCCTTCATTTTCACGGCACCTTTTGCAGATTACGCCAAACCCCCAGGGTGTTCTCTGCCTTGGGTTGCAACCTGCCTTCGCTGCTCCTGCTCAGCCCCGTGTTCTCTCTCTCCGCTCCCCAGGTGGCTCCTTCAGCGAGGAGACGGAACAGAAGTTCGATCACTTCAGCGGACTCACAAATAACAGGGTGGCCACCCGATAGAACGGCGTCGCCTCCCACCCCACTATTTAAAAGAAAGCGAAGTTTCCCGCTTCGGTGATTTCCCTAACCACTGCACAAAACCGGAAAAAAAAAAAAAATCAAGCAAACAATCAAAACTCGAAATTAGCAAGGTAAATTATTTTCTAAAGATGCCTTCCTTCCCAGTTTAGGTGCTCAGACCACCACGTGGCTCTCGAAACTCCAGTCCCTGCTACTGGGCAGTCAGGAGCAGGCTTTTCAACTCGACTTGGCTCCGTGTCTTCACCATTCCAACCTCCTCCACAAAGATTCCTCCCTCCACTTTGCAGCACCATCTTTACCCGCAGACGTAGGTCCAGGCTGCAGCAAGCACAATTTGCCTTTGGTTTGGGTACCAACACACCTAAATGTGTCTTTACCGTTTTTCTTCAAGGCATTAATCCTCGGTATCTTTAAGCTCTTTGACTCAAGCTTGAGCCGCACCATTGATGCAAACGCCTCCATTTGTGACGCTGCTTCTTGACCACAGCTAATCCTCAGTACGGCCGTGTCCTGACTCCATTTTAGCCAAGAAATAAAGGAAAAGGGGCGGGGGAATGATAAAATTGGGGCAGCTTTTTCTGAGCGGAACGCTATAAAGCATAATTTAATACTGCAGTGCAACTCTTGTATTCAACCATCGACTCCCAACGCCGTCTCTCAGCCGAGCAGCTGACGCAGGACTGTGTTCTACGCGTGCAGCGGGGCTCCGTGAAGCTGCACCTCCCTGGGAACATCCAGAAGACTTCGCACATCTCCTGGGAAGCTGCACCTCCCTGGGAACATCCAGAAGACTTCGCAGATCTCCTGATGATGAGTCCGTTGGACTATGAATTTCCATTACGCAGTAAGCTATTCACCCCAGCACATTCTACCAACGTTACCTTCTAGGCCGGGTATTCTGTCTTTTCTTTCGAGGATGAATTCAGTTTAAGGCATTGTATCATCACTGTACCTTCCCGAGGTGACTTCCTGGCTTTTGTCATCAGGGACGTGGAGCTGCGCTGTCACAGACCCGCCTGTGTAAGTTGTCTTCAAAAGGGTTTTTATACTCGGTAGATTCATAATGGTGCTCAGCGTGTTCCTCTGTTTGTTTGAGGACGCGCACCGCTACAGATTTTCAGACAGAGCTACTTGAATAAAAATGTTTTACCCAGAAAAATGTTTTATACGCCATTTGTGTATTTCTACTCCATGGAAGCTGAGGGCCTTGTTCGCAATTCCTGGTACTCAAGTGTTGTTTCTCCCTCTGTGTTTGTTTGAAGACTTTTACAAGCCGCTGAAACGAACTGAATACTTAGAGCTGACCATTTCAACCCGCAGGGGCATTGAAAGCGGCCGCATCTAACGCGTGCTCTCCAGAACCTACCTCACAGGGATGTTGTGAGGCTTAAAGAACGCAGAAGGCTTTCGCTAATGCCTGGCAAGAGTATTTGTCATTTATCCCGTGGCCCAGATGGTAGCATCTTGCAAAGGTTTTTACCCTACTGTAAGCTGGAAAACTCCATTTTGTTCTCGAGATGCCGGACTGTGGAGCAAAAGCGGAGTCTGAGCCGCGTGGGATGCCGCAAGGTCTCTTGCAGCATCTCCCACCACCAGGCTCCGGGTAAATCGCAACTGGCAAGTTCTGGTTTTCTTTTCCTGATCAGCGTAGGCCAACTTTCCTTGCTGACAGCGCAACAAAGCAAGTCAGGCTCTTTAAACACTGCGTAAATAAGGAAAAAAACCCTCCAGCTCACTTGCATTCAATGCTTGTGGGATATTTTAACAATAACATCACAACAAAGTAAACATTAAACAGAGTTTTGGACTCCTGCGGCTGCCCCTGCTCTTGCTTACAGCTGAATTTTGGCCAACCAGATACAATTCTCTTACTCCAATGTATTTATTATTATTTTTTTTTAATTATAGAGCAGGCTTTTCTGTAAGCAGCCTCACTTCCTGCAAGCGCCCCAGTGAGTAACCGACGCTTGAAACAGAGTAGGACGAGATGCTCTGCCATAACGAGGAGCCAGCAGCAGCGCTCGGCTCTTGAGCTCAAGATCTCCTCCATCATCAACTTTTTCCCCTTCCCAACTTTAGAAAGAAAAAACGGTGCTAATCCCTAAGAGAACGTCCCCGTGGCAACTCACTGCTCCGCATGCAGTTTAATAGCACAGCCATGCTCATCTATACATCTTTTTTTTTGTTGTTTTTTTAAGCTGAGATGGTTTATTCCTCCTGGTCCAGGTTTTCCGGCAGCAGCGCGTCGGTGCCCGAGATGTCCTGCTGCTTGTGCTTCAAGCCCAAAGCCCGGGTCACCAGCCTCTTGGCCACCGCGGTGTCCGTCTGGGGTCTTTCTTTTGCAAAGTGAAGGAGCTCTAGGTAAAAACGGGTGAAAATCATGAAGTTAGCGCTTATTCAGGAACAGTCTGGGGGCTAAACCATAAGCCTGGCAGAGAGAAAGGCTGATTCCTGTTTTCTGAGTTCCTTTACAGAATTAGCCCAAGAGCAAATTATTCTCTCCCTCCCCACTAAACTGCCTCTTCTTTTAGACAGATGTGCCTCCAGATTTATACTTAACGTTTGTCAATGACAGTTCGAAAGCTATTTGGCTGGCATTAAGCTCCAGGCCTCTCCTGCAGCGGGAGAGAGAATTGTTCCCCGGTTGCTTTCAGGAAGAGCTTCCCGACCCATTCCTGCCAAAATTCAGCCACATCTCCGAGAACAAAATGAAGGCGCGCAGTCCAACAAGTTCTCCAGGCACAGGAAAGTTTGATCTCAATTTAAACTAATCAAAACCAGGTTTCTAAGCCCTTAGAAAGCAGCAAGGAGAAAAAAAAAAATCTGTATTTTTTTTTTTTAAAGAACCAGCTAAAATCTATCACTTTGGGAAAGCCCTTTGGCCAGTAACCTCCGCTTTCTGGTAGACACCTGGCTTGCTATGGTTTCATCTTACAAGAAATAAATACAGCAAAACTTTACCAAGTCCACAGTAGTCTGGGTTTGGCACAATTATCTAATCATTTTATCGTATCAGCAACTGTTTGCAAATTTATTATCCAGTTAGCAATGGGGGCTTTGCTTGCTTTTTCCGAAGTTTTATTAATTAAAGGCAACCCATCAGCAGCTTAAAGGAAGAGGGGCAGACTCAAAGCGTCCACAGCTTGGAAAATAAAACCGCCGCTCTTTCTA
>VXBO01001766.1:21412-40366 GCA_013400135.1 Rhinoptilus africanus | reverse complement strand
GCACTTCCCCAGGTTGGGAGCCAAGTCCTGGCCAGCCTGACGTCTCACCTCCGAGCCCCAGCCAGCCCAATGGCTCACCTCCGAGCCCCGGCCAGCCCGACGGCTCACCTCCGAGCCCCGGCCAGCCCGACGGCCCACCTCCGAGCCCCGGCCAGCCCGACGGCTCACCTCCGAGTCGCAGCACAGAGTCCCGTCAGCCCTGGAGCTCTCAGGACCTCAGGATGGGCTGCCAGCTGCTGCGGCCCCTTCTCTCTCAGGAGCAGCCTCCAATTTCCATTTAAATTGAGATTTTAATGCTCCTTTTACCCTAGTCTCTGTGTAGCCAGGGGTTTTGGACGCTGGAGTTGTGCTTGATGGGTCCTGCATTCCTCTCCCTAGTTAATGATCTCTCTCTTCACATAACCAGGCACCTAACGAGAACGTGTTGGGGCCCCAGTGCCTCCACAGCAGCTGAAGGACACTCGGAGCATTAAAGATGCCAGTTTGTTACCTTACTCCACAATCCATCTCACGCTGAACTGGATTTGAGCTCCTATTTACTCATTTTATTCTCGTCTCGACTGCTCAGAGCCCACAGCCTGAAAAACCACCCGTCTTCTCAACCCGTGAGCCAACACTGCTGCCCCCAGTTCACCCACGGTGAAAAACAGAGCTCCAGAAAGCAAACTGGTCTACCTGGGATTACCGGGCAGGAGCAGAGCTAAGCCAACAGCACACACGAGTCCTGACTCGTAGCCCCTGCGCCGGGATCAGCCCCAGGTAGGGATTCATAGCGCTCACCTCTGAAATTCGGGCAGGGATGTAGCAAAGGATGCTCGGAGGAGGATGCATCTCGGTGGGACAGCAGAGGAGACCTGTGCAGGAAACCCGCAGCAGGAAAAACAAGAAAAAAGAAACCCCCCATGGCAAAATTAAAGAAAAAAGAAACCCATTCTGAAGCAAGATAAACAAGGCCCAAGCAAGCCCCAGTTGTTGTCCATTTGCCAGACTGACCACGGAAGGGGTGAAATGCGCAGAAGCCTGTTCCATAACCTGGCAATTTTTGGTGTAGCTCATTGTCAACCACTTTGTCTTTCCCGATGCCGATGCCAGGCTGGATTGAGCCATCCATATTCCTGGCCGGGGCAGGAGTCACAGTGAAAGGTCCAGCCGAGGGGGCTGGCGCACTGCACCCTTCATCGAGGACAGCCCCAGTGCTTCGGATTAAATGCAGACAACAACCGGACAAAAGAAAGGATCATCTCACCCTCTTTGTTGTCTTTCTTTCGCAGGTTCACCCTGCAACTCATCACGGAGCGGTTATCATCACCATCATCATCGAATGGTATCATTGATAACAGCAATACGTTAAAGCTACTTGTTTTTCTCCGCTCTCTTTACAAATAGTCACGGATTAAGCCCCAGAACCTTGCCCCAAGGTGAGCATCAGTAAACTCTTCAAAACCAAGCAGGCCAGGACAGTCCTGCTTTGAAAAAAAGCTGGGTTATTCTCACTCCTCCTCGCCACCACGCCAGGAGTCCCGAAGTAAAGCACAACCATCCACGTGCTGCAACACCTGCTTTTAGTCCGGGAAATCATTATACATGTTGCAGCGACATATTTCAAATTAAATCAGTCGCGTTAGGCCGCCTAGAAACACGCCAGATGATCGTCCCCATCCCAGAATAACAACTCCCGCTCGAAGTTAGGCTCCACCACCCGCCCAGAGCTCAAAAGCCCCCGAGACCGTCTCATTTTTGACAACTGGCCACGACTGCCCCGTGGGGAGATGCTTATAAACACAGCGGAGTCTTATCAGTGCTTCCCCAGAAAAAAACCCAGGCGTCGACCTTGGAGATACGGCGAGCTCTGCTCCCCTCCCACGCTGATTATGCTGTAACTTGACTATAATTGGGCTCTATTTAATAATTACCGTTACTCTGTAATTATCACTTTCTGATTTTTCTCTTTCTGAACGTTTGCCGGGAAGGGGGTGGGGGGAAGAGAGGCTTTTCTGCTGTGCCAGAGAGCTAAAGATGTCTCCGATTCAAGACGAGAGGGATGCGCGGCTTGGTGCGGGAGTGTTTAAACAGGCACCGATCAAAACACCTTTCTAAAGTCACTCGTGTCACAGCCAGCACCCGAAATGCTGGGGGCTGTTCGCTCGGTGTTTCTACCCCCAGCCAAGCAGCCCCAAGCCCCCATCCGCACAGGGGAGGCTAATTAAAGAGTACAGGTGAGCTTCTTAAGAAGCCATTATTATTGAAATGAGGCAGCAAAGGAGGCAGTGTGGAAGGATCCTTAATGAAATGGAGGAGGAAGGGAATTAGAGGGAGAATAAAGTAAAAGGGGGAAGAAACAGTCTAGGAAAAGGAGGGGGACCTGACTGACGGGAGATGTGGCGGAGGCGCAGAAACCAAAACAGCGATGTTCTTGCTTTAACATCTGATTTTCTCCTCTACCCTGGGAGCCTGAAGGGCTCAGGCACCCTCATTCCCAAAGGCTTCAAGCAAATGGTCCAACATCCTGGGGCTAAAACAGAGTTTATGTTCATCCTGGACAGCCTTCCCTGTGCACGTCCCAGCTTAGAGAGGCTGGGTTTTGCTCCAGGGGCCGGAGCAGACTTTTAGATCGCCAAATCCTTCCCTGCAACACGCTCCAGACAAGCCTGCTACCAAGCCCAGCCTCAGGGCTCCAGGAAAGGTGGCTGCATACTTGTCCAGACCCGCAGGATAATCTGCCAGAGCAACAGAGAGACAGCCAGAGATGAGCCCAAGAGTTATCCCAGCGAGGCCGTGACCCCCTTCCTCCACAGCCCCCACAAACGTGTGTTTCCCAAACTAAAGGCTGCCATGCAGCACAGCACCATCCCGAGCACGAGGCAGCATTATCTACTTCTGCCAGTTATCACCAAGTAGTTGCCATTTGGCTTGTGCCCATTGAGCAGCCCAGGGCTGATGGCCCTTTGGACGCGGGCAGCGGCAAAACCAGCCTCTCTCCCCACAAGCACAGCTGCGTTTTCACTTTATGGGCTCCGGAGGAGAGGCTCAGCAGACCACACAAGTCTCTGCTTTCTCAGGAAGTCACAAGGAAAGCGGAATACAAACCCCTGCATTTTTGTCTTTTGCAGAAAGCATTTTTCCATGGGTCAACTAGAGAGAGCAGGAACGCAGATCTCTACTGCCCACCCAGGCTGGATCCGAAACTGTGAGTTACAAAAACCATGTTATCTGAACCCCTTGAGCCACCTGGAAAATCGCTCTGGCCATTCCACTCTTATTAATGCGAACTCCTGCCCAGACAGAGAGCACAATATCCGCATTATCCTCAAACTCCTCAGAAAACAGGCAACTGCAATAGCGTTCCTGCTTCTGTCTCTCCCCGAGACCATCCCACCACCCTTTTCCCCGACCCCGTCTCAATCGAATGCATTGCTGGTGAAAGGTGTGATCTTCTCTAGGGAGACAGCCATTTCGCACTCCACGTGCATCACCGCAGGCAAGGCACCCGCAGGGCAGGCGTTGCGAGAGGGCTCGGAGACCGGGGAAACCTTCTCAAAGGACACCTCGTGGCTTTCCATCTGCAGAGCAGCATGGGGGAGAAGCTGGGGGTAGCTGAGGGTCACCACGTCCTTCTGATAGGTGGTGTCATGGTGGTAGACCAGCTCGTTGCTGAAGTTCACCGTCTCCACTGCATTGCTGGGGCAAAGGCAGCCGCAGCCCAAGATGGTCGCGAAAGCTCTCCGGAAATCTGCGTTGAAGGCATAGATGATAGGATTGAGGGAAGAGTTGGCCCACCCGAACCAGACGAAGACGTTGAAGACAGTCTCGCTGACACAAGGTAGCTCTCCTGGCTCGTGTAGGTCAAGATTACAGAAGGGCACCAGGCAGTTGAGCACGAAGAAGGGCAGCCAGCAGAAGACAAAGACGCCCATGATGATGGAGAGGGTCTTGAGGACCTTGGTTTCCTTCTTGAAGGAGTTCTTCAGGGAGGCCTCGTGAGTGCAGTCGCCGCTGTGGCAGTTTTGGGTATGTTCCACCGCCCTCTCCAGGGAGGAGATCCTGCGGATCTGCCGCTGGGCAATGCGGAAGATGCGGGTGTACGTCACAATCATGATGGCAACAGGGATGTAGAAGCTAATGAGAGAAGATGAGATGGCGTAAGTCCTGTTGAGGCTGGAATCACAGCTCTCCTCCTCCCCGGTGACATTAAAACCTGGCTCCTGTTGGCTAAAGAGCTCACGATCCTTGTGCCACTTCAGCTGCACAGGGATGAAGGAAATCAAGAGGGACAGTAACCAAGCCACTCCGATCATGATGAAAGCCACGCGCTGCGTCATCTTCCTCTCATAGCGGAAGGGGTTGGAAATGGCCCAGTAACGGTCCATGCTGATGATGCACAAATTGAGGATAGAGGCTGTGGAGCACATGATATCGAAAGCCACCCAAACATCACAGAAGGCCCCAAAGGGCCAGAACCCCGCCACCTCGGTGGCAGCCTTCCAGGGCATCACCAGTACAGCCACAAAGAGGTCGGACACCGCCAAGGAGATAATGAAGAAATTGGTGACCTTGGAGCGCAAGTGTCGGAACTTGACCACTGCCACACACACCAGGGTGTTGCCCACGAGCGTGGAGAGGATGAGAAGGAAAAGCAAGGCAGCTGTCATCACGCGGAAGGACAACTTGGAGTTGCTTTCCTCTGCCCAGCTCTTCCTGCCGCTGGTGTCATTGATCACATCCCGCCCATCTCCTTCTGCGGAGGAGTAAAAGTCACCCATGGGTTCCCCTTTGTTCCAGTCCCTTGAGAGGTTCCACAGCTCTTCAAGTCCCCATCAGCATCCAAAACCCCTTTTTACTGCTCCGCTGACATCTCAGAAGCACCAACTGCCATCCTCCGAGCTCTCGCACCCAGCCAGACGACCCGGCACAAGGAAAAGCGCTTGAAGCTCTGACTCCTTTCCAAATCTCCTGCTGACAGCGTGGTGTCTGGTTTCCCCCCCCCCTCTTCTTGCCTCCCACCCCACTTTTCTTTCTCTGCAGCCTGCCGCTCACAAAGAGCCGGCTCTCACCTCCAGCACTCGAGCGAGCTGGGAGGGCTCTGCTGCAAGCCTTCCTCCCTCTCCTCGCTCAGAAGCTCTTCATCCGTTGTTGATGTGGTGCTTGCTACAGAATCCCAGTCAATCCCTTCTGCACTGGCCAGGCTGGGACTTGCTGCTGGACGCAAGAGGGAATCGGACTCTCGTTACTCTGGCAGACGGATCTTCTCTGCTCGTGAAACAGGCTGCTCTGCTCTTCCCTCGGGATTTCACACAGGTGAGATCCTTCTCTGCCCACACACCAGGTCCCCAACTCAGCAGGTCGGTCCTCCGCGAGCCAAGAAGAACACGGCATTGGGAACCCACGGTCGGCAGGGTAAGTTGCTTGGGAATTAGGTGGTAGGATTGAAGAGTTAAAATAACAAACATTCAAGTGGGATTTGAGGGTCTTCAATGCAAATCAGGGTGGAAATTTAATGTGCTTGATCTCTGAATAAAAGACGCCTAAATTCGCCACACAGGCATTGAACCACGGCTCAGGTACATGACCCTAAACCAGTTATTCCCCCCGTGTCCCGAGCTGCCCGGCTGCAAGGGGTGCAAAACCGGCACTTAATTTTTACTGCAAAATTCCTTCAAGTCCACAGGCAAAAAACACACCAGAAAAAAAAAAAAAAAGCTTGTACAAATCTGAAAGCTTTTTCTTTCTGAAAGTTTCAGACAAAAAACAGTTTTCAGACAGTCTTTCTTTCAGTAGAGGTTTTATGTAGGACAAAAGAGGATACTGAACATCACTCTGATAAGGTTTTTTCATAAACATGTGTATTTTCAGTAAAGGGATATAAGGTAGCATCTCTTTCCAAGTTCATCATTCTTTCTTTGAATTTAATTCCTAACTAGTTCCACGTTAGCTGTCACCTCGGTGATCGACCGACAGCTGAAAACATTAATTGGAAAATCAAGATGTTTATGCAGCACAGAACCAGCCCTGTCAGCAAAGAGTGGTCACCCCCAAGAGGTCTCCGCGGTACCCCACCACCTCCGAGAGCACAGCAGCAGCTCTTCCTCTCACAAGGGCTGAGGAGAGCCGAGCAACCCCCGCCGCTGCCTCACCCGGTAAGTCTGCTGGGGCTGAAAAACAGTAATTACAGGAATCGTGGTATTGCAGAAGCGGGGAATAAGGAGGAATACCTCCCCTAAAACTACTCCTCTTCCTGCCCCGTAAAACTCTCCCTCCAGACTGACAAGCGAACGGCTCTCAGACTCTCCCCTGTTGCGTTGAGGGGAGGAACAGCGTGGTATTAGGAACCAGGTCTGACTACTAAGGCACAGTTTAGCCTTGGATGCAAGAAGATCCCATCCATCCCTTTGTAACTAAAGCCACCCTGTAACCAAAAGGGCTCTTCTGATTGAAAAAATGGCAGAAAAATCCTTCAGGAGGCAAGTTTCCTCGAGAGCCAGCTCTGTAACGGCTGCTGAAATGGGGACCTGCTTTTGAGAAACGCCTTGCTGGTAAACTGGGCAAGGTGGGAAAAAGCAGCGCAAGCTTTCCAACTCAAACTGAAAAACCGAGGCAGGCAGTTCAGCATTAATTCACCCATTACATTGATAGCTGCTGTAGCGTCTCACGATGCCCTCTGCCTTCTCCTGTCACATACACCACTTCTGAAGAGAGCAGCAGCCAACCCATACAGAGTCGGCTCAGCTGCACTGAGATTTAATTAACTTTACCCCGCAACCCGGGCTTTGCGTAAGCCCAGATAGAGCAGGGACTGCCCAAGAACAACTTTCGAACAAGAGGCCAATTATTCTCTTGAAGATACAGCACCAAGCAGCTTACTCCCAAAGCAAACAGCACGCTTGCTTTGTGACAGGTTAAAGAAAGTTGTTGCCAGCATGTCACAGCACTTAGTTCTGAAGGCTTTGTTTAATTAAGCCTCATTAGTTCCACCGTCTGCAGCCTGCTCCTGCCAAGTGCCTATGCCAGGAAGGGCAACTAGATGGCACCAAGAGCCGGCTCATGGCTCAGCGCTTCCACTCGGCTCTTTTGTGGCAGGCCAGCTCCCTTCATCCTCACCAGAATTTAATCAGAGGAAAAGGAAGGTCATCTAATTGCCCAGACACCACAGGGCCCTGGCAGTGCACTAACCCCTGCGAGGCTGCATGCAGATGAACCGCCCTCTGTGCCCCAAAGGACATTTTTCCCACATTCTCTAGAGCGGGCACAAAGATTTTTGAGATCTAAATTGCAAGGGGAATAATAATAACAAGAGGAATACCAGCGACGATCTGTCACACAGCATTAAATCATGGCAGAGGCTCGGAGTGGGAGCTCACAGTACCCTTAGGTGGCACATGCCAAGCCACAAGGCATTCCAGGAAATCATTCCTCGAGGAAGCCTTCCTCCTCAGGAGCTTCGAAACATCCAAGAAAGGACCTCGCCCTTGCAGGCTGCTTATATTAAAGCAGATATTCAAAGCCAGGTTAGCAGGGGGAAAATGGGATGGAGGGGGATCCAATCCATTACCCAATTTCTGTGCATCTCAGAATACACCTGATGAAGAACGGACCGTTAACTGCTGTCGGAGGCAAACACCATACAGTTATTCAAACAAAATACAGGTTCATGTTCACAATTAACTCCTCCTGCCCGCTCGATGCAATCTTATCTACCGAGAAAACTGTTCTGCGTTGTATTACTAAACGGTTCCTACATTTCCTCACATAAGCAGCTGCTATTTTTTTCTGAGAATCAAGTGAAGTACTATTTTAAACCGCACTCAAGCATGATAAGATTCCAGTTTGGTGGCAATTCAGCTCTAGGTTTTTATATTTAATTTCCTCACCCGGCAAGAAGCTGCCCTCTATTTCCCTTCCCTGCTGTCTCACCAAAATATACTTAAAATTCTCCATTCAGCCATCTTGATTACACTCCCCACTTTGCATCAAAGGAAGAAAATTACAAGCCACTTCAAATGAAGCAGCAGCTGCTTGGGTTTAACTCTTCAATGCCTCTTCCAGAACGGCTGCCTTGGATGCATTCGAGAATTACAGGAGAGTGTTCATCCCTACAGGAATCACTTTGCACTTCACTTCCAGAGAAGACACAAGTTCTGATAGCGGGGGAGAAACGAGGGCTTATCAGATCCTTTAAAAAAATACAATCCAGCGATACTGGCTGCAGGCAAGACCAGTGCAACTCCAGGGAGGCTCAGTAGACAGCAGAAAATAAGCACAGGAACAAGAAACTTCTTTCTCCTTGCCCGTCCCAGCAAAAAACCACAGCAGCTCCCCAGGGATCAGCATGCCAGCTCCCATCAAACCTCTTGCCCGAGGAAACAGGCTTGACCGCCTGCACTGCACGCTCAAAGCTTACTTCAGGCGTCTTGGTACCAGAGGGAAGCGGGAGCGATTCGTTTTGAGTAGTTTATACATCAGGTTACTCCATTTAGATTCATTGTCTTTAAACAGAGAAAAAACCCAGTAGTCTCCTCGGCTGCGCTGCTTAATTACAAGGAGCTGGACAAAAACTGTCCTGGAATAAGGTTTACGTATTGTTTAGTACAAAAACAAGAGGTGAATTAGGAGAACTGACTTCCTGACATAGCAGTTTCCTCCATGGCCACAGCAAGGTGCCTTAGGCAAAGGATGGCGTTCTGCGGGAGCCTTGAAATCCCATGTTTGCAAAATGCTCAACGATGAAAAGAAGTGGAAACGTAAGACGAGCTGAAGGAAATAAAAAGAAACAAGCCTTTCCAAAGCGATACTTGTAAAATTAAGGCTGTACAACCCAAAACCCAGCACAGGGTGAAGTAAAAAAACCCCAACCATCAGTTAACTAAACACAGAGAAAAGACTCAGGGAAATTAAAGTCTGGCACAGCACTTATTCCATTTGGGATTTTTTGACAAAGCAGCCCAGGAACCTGCCCATTTACTTTCAGCAGACAACTTTTATAGATGCAGAAGCAGCGCTGGAACATCACGAATATGCGGCAAAGAAAAAGGAAGCACCACAAAGGACTCTGGTTCCATTCCTCCCCTCCCCTTTATTACACATAGGCAGAAGCCACAGTGGCTTTTCTCCCGTTTACTTACAAAGGAAAGGAATACAGAGCTTCAAGTCAATTCAAATAATTCCACGTGCAGCCTGGGTAAACGGCTAGCTGGCTACAGCACACCTTCTCCGGCAGGAATCTGCACGCTGGGACAAAGTGACAAAGAAGCCAGAGCCAACGCAGCGCCCTAGTGACACCGTGAATTTCTTCCCCTGTCCCTTCCCCTCTGGGGCTAGAGCTGGGTCGTCAATAATTAACAGGACATGGGAACTCCAGCCCTAGTTTACCGCTCACCCAAGGCTGCCACCCGCACGGCTCGAGCAATGGAGTTTGGTACCGGAGGCAGCGTAGAAATGAACGGTGCCGGGAATACATTCCGAGTCGGGGAGAGGCGCAGAGAGAGGAGGACAGGTTATACAGCAGCACGCCGCTAGTCGCTCCCCTGCCACGCACAGGCTCTGTGTGCAGAAGGCCCAGTTAATAGCACATTCCCCTCTGAAAGAATTCATTTATTCACGGTAGGTACCAGGCTTTCTGCTCGTCCGTGTGCATCCGCGTAATAAAAAAGGGACCTGCAAAAGATGACGATTTCACTTCTGATGGGTAAAGACAGCCTCTAAACCCCACCTTCAGATGCTTTGCTCCTTTTTTCATTAGAAACATTTAGAGGGGTTTTGGGGGGGGGCTTTCTGGTAACCCATAATCTTGTGGAATTGGAACATCAAGAGTGAAGGCAGAGTCAAGGCTGTGATAGGAAACTGTCCTCTCAGAAAGGGAAAGTGATGCATCCCTTCTCCTCCCACTCCAAATCACTCAATACGAGAGCTCAGTGCAGATCACCCTGCAGTTCCCAAGAAGTTTTGCAAACAGGGAAGATCCAAAAATAAGCAAACAGCTCAAATTTCAAGTAAGGGCAAGCAGAAAACGGTACTCTAGCGATTGCATTCCTTCATCACAACAGGCAGCCTAAGAAACTTCTTCACTGGAAATCTTTTGCAGGTCTCCCTTTTAAGGCCTTAGTATCATTACAGAAAGAGGAATTATTTTTGTCTTGTGCTTGCAATTGCTGCCCCCTAGAGCAGCGACAAAATCTCCTACAATTTAACAGTTACAGTGTCTAGCTGTCCACGACCGTGCAAAATACAGACAGGGAGGGATTAGATCTATCGTAAGGTGTTTAAGCTTGTTGCGGGACAGTACCTATGTGCCAAGTGTTTTTAAACAACCACACAAACAGCCAAATGTTGAGCAACTGCAATACGGCTGCGACTCAGATTCTCAACATCAGCCACAGCAAAGAAAGAAAAACGAGCACTGTTATGGACATAGAAGAGTTTATCTTCACCGGGCAGAAGAGTGAACTGCATTCCCAGAAGGGAAGACTGGATGTCGCAGAGTGACTTGGGATCACAAGTCAAATTCGAGACCAGTGCAGATGTTGGCACAGAGATGACAAACACCAGCTGGGCCCAGTTCCAGAGTGGATTGTCATGGCAGGAGATCCTGTTGCTGAGCCAAGTGATATCCATGTAGAACAGGGGAGCGTCACCCCTCTCCCCAGAAGTTCTAGTCATTAGTTAAGGAACCTTAAGACAACTTCTCAAACTGCAGCAACAGGATACTGTTGGGTCTTTAGAGATTCAGTCCCAGAGCTGTTTTGGGTTCAGAGGAAGCAGAGGGAGTCTTTTGTGCCAAATCTATAAAGAAAATTGCAACAGAAAGATCAGTTTTCATCGGTAAGAGGGACTAGATCAACCACGTCATAATTAACAAATGCAATTTCAGAGCGCCTCAGGGCTTCAATATTCAATTGCATTCTCTTGGAAACCCACGCTTCACATTGGATGCGGGATGCTGAGCGTTCTTCTGCTTTGAAACTTCAGAATATCAGCTACACAAACAGGAAGAAAACTACACAGACAGTTAATTGTTCATTAACAGATTCGTGAGAGGAAAATTAGTCTATTTACCCCTGTCCAAGACAGGTCTAGGGAAAACTCAGCACACAGTTCAAACCCATAAGCTCTGGTCACTCGCTGTCACCAAATAAAGACTAGTTTAGTATTAGTTTAAGCAGACATCATACCTATAACACATAAGCATCGTAAGCATTGTAGGGCAGAGAAGATGCTGCATGCTCGGCAACAACGGGCACAAAAATGCTGCTCTACTTTAACACTGTTAACAGAACATACAAAAACCACTGCCTGGCTTTGTACAGGCTTTGCTGAACAACAACAAAAAGTAATTAGTCCAAGGCTACTTGGCCTCCAACTTTCCCTATACCCCCTGGCGAAAAGTTCAGGCAGAATTTCTAACAACGAGGGTGTTTTCTCTCAAGATTGTGTCTGGTAGTGAAAGACAATGCCACCGAGCACCTGGCAGGGCTACCAGGAGAGCTCGCTTTCAGCCGTGTAACTGAAGTGGGAAAGATTCTGGCTCAGACTTTAGTTCTGCTAGACGTGTTTCACTTTGCAAGGCTGCCACGGCTCCTAATAGCAGCTAACTAACAGGACTTGCTGACATCCATACCTCCATCCGCAACAGAGAGCTTTTCCAGTTCAGCTTCAAGCTCAGCATCAGAAATGGGAGGATCCAGCACCTTCTGGGGAACAGGAGGCAGATCTACAGGCTCCTTAGTCGAGTCCTGGAGGAGACTGTCCAGCTCCTTCTCAAGTTCCTCAGTGTCCGTCTCTGCTGATCAAAGAAAACGTTCAGTTCCAAGCAGAATTAAGTAGCATTTTCACAACACAGACTTGAAGCCCAAGTTTAAAAGAGGTACTATCACTCCCATCCACGATTACTCATAATAATTAGGAACTCCCTGTGCTTCTTCTAAGGGTGAAAATTCAGTGCTGATCTCAGGGAGAAGTTATTCCTTTAGAAGCCTTTGTGCTGAGGTATCTAAGGGCAAGAAAACATTTCAGCAGAGACAAACAAGCTGCAGCACCACACAGGCCAGAGGAAAGAGATCATCACTTAAAAAAAAAAGTGGCAGCCACTCTAAAAATAGACTTAGATCAACATTACACAACTCTGAACTAAAATCCACCAGCTCTGAGAGACTGCAAGGATCTGGAGATGCAAAAATGCCGATTCCTCTGCAACCCACTGTCAGAGAACTCCTTGTCAGTCCTCGCTCCCTCTCAAGGCGGCAGCAGCAGCATCCTTGGTCTTTCAGCGAGTGATTATTCTCCCAGGAAGGAGGACTAGACATACATGGAGAGGGAGCAAAACAAAATACAGGTCACAGAGGGCCAGCAGCGCAAGAGAAGATGAAAACCCCCAAACATACCTAGACCGTTGATTCCCATTCCAGCCAGAGTCTGGGATACTTCGTCTTGAGTATCACAAAGCTGAGGAAAAATACAGAGCGTTTGATACAGAATATAAGCTAATCTTATGTCTTGCTGTAGCCACCTATGTCAAAAGTAGAAATAACACAAACATTCAGAAGTTGACTTAAAGGCAGCAGATACTAGTGCAGAAGAGAGATTTCCAACACGACTATTTTTTTCAGTAGCAAAAGCAGTAACATGGAATATTATTTAGTCAATGCTACAAGACCAAATAGCGCATTTGATGATCAAACCTGAAACAGAATTTCACAGACCAAAAAAAAGAGAAAGAGCTCCCTAATTTCAGCTTTTTCACATAAGTAATGAGCCTGTATTGCGGCTCAGGCTAACAAAGTAAGGAAGCTGAAGACCAATACATGTCAGCTATGAATTTTGACAGACAGCCCCTCAGCTCAGTAGTCACCATTTAAGTACATGGAGCTGAAGTTGCTAAAAAAGTAATCCTTCTCTTTTTTTCACACCAGCTTATGCAGACAGATTACTCTCTTCATTTCAATTCATTCAGAATAAGCTCGTCTCCTTTCCCTTACTGAACTGCAGAAGATTATGGGTGAGGTGGTTTTAAGACCCGGCTTTTATGCATGTATTTGCATTCCAGCTTCCAAAGATATGACTTGTATTTCTTTTTAATACATCTCGCTAAACATTTTCTAGGAGAGCTGCGTGCTTGCACAATATTGCTAACCAAAAGAATACACGAAATACACAAAGTTACTGTAAATCGTGATTACTCGCCAGCAATAAATGCAAATACAAAAACCTAAACGCAGTGATTTGAAGACCTCTGCTTGCTGATCTAAAAAGATTAAGTCAGTTTGCTCTGGTGGCAAAAAACAAACAGTGCCAGAAGCCTCAGCATTAATAGCTGGGCAAGCTAGCTGCGTACATCTACACACTATTGGCTTGTTTATTTGGATACGCTCTTATTTCAGTACCTCTTGTATCTGATCCACCAGGTTCTCTGCCTTCTCCACAGTAACATCCTTCATAGAGAGCTTCAGAGCTCCCACACCAGCCTGATAGGCATTAAATACCTTAAAAAAAGAGAAAAAGATGCACAACGCTAACTAAGAATAAACAACAGGCAGCGTAAGCTTCCCTCGACACCCGTTATCCAAGCAGGACCCCCAGAGAAACATTAGCAGAAGAAGAAAATGGAGGCACAAGCAGGTTTATTCAGAGCGAAACCCCACCAGCGGATTTGCTGTTTCCTAGAGCAGGGAATCGAGTCTCACCCGGCAGTTGACACCCCTCAGACACAAGCTCTGACGAGCAGGTTAAAGCAGCACAAATGAGAAGAGCGGGGCTAAAGTGAGAAGCACAAGACAAAATTAACACGCTACCATCTGGTCAGTCTGGGAGGCGTATATACGATCCAAGATCCCCTGCACCGCATCCAGCTTGGAATGAAGCTCTTCAATGCGCCTTTCCGTCCTTCGTTTGGATTTCAAACATCTCAGAGCCTGGAGACATTAGATACACAGACCTGGATCACAAATTGCGCAGCAGCCAAAGGAAGTGTAAAAGAAAAATAGCAATCCTCGTGCAGTAACACACACACACAAACCAGCTGGTTTTAAGAGT
Source organism: Rhinoptilus africanus (assembly GCA_013400135.1). Lineage (NCBI taxonomy): Eukaryota > Metazoa > Chordata > Aves > Charadriiformes > Glareolidae > Rhinoptilus > Rhinoptilus africanus. Next base: position 26,347 of record VXBO01001766.1, on the reverse strand, counting down.
TAGATACTCCCATTTCTCTTCACCACATCACTCTGGACAAATATATTCTTATCTTCACCTTAAGGAGACCTTTGGCCTCAGAAAAACCACTTCAACACATCTAAGTTCAGCCACACAATGCCCATGGTCATTATCTGCAGTTATGGACCAGCTCCCAGGCACTTCACCCCTAGTTCCTCAAGCGGAATAGTACTTACCAATTGTTTTTTCCCAGCTCTACAAGCACTCCGGGCATCCTCTTTACACCTGTACAGATGCAACAAAGAAAAACAGCTTATTCCTTTGCAAGCAATAGTTATTTCACAAATCAGCAACTGTCCTCGCTACCTTGCTGTCATCCAGAGGTGACGGAGTAACAACGCATTTCGGATACAACCACTCTTAAGGCACTGTTGCTTCTCGGAAATAGCTCTTGAACGCATTCCAAATCTTTGCAAAAACTTTTGACACCCACTCACTACAAGTTGTTTTCATAGGGATAGGGAACAAAGACTGGAAAACCTGCCCTACGAGATGGCTGTGGCTACCATGTTTACTGAAGAGGAAAGAATGACTTTCAGAAAGCAGCTTCAACCTATGTTACAGGAATACACAGTTCTACAGCACCCAGTTCTTCCCACCACCCTTCCCCTAATTACTTCTCTGCTTCCTGGGAAAGGGACTCCACCTTCTGCGACAGCAGCTGTTCGCTTTGCATCAATTGGTACACTCCAATGTCCACATCATTCATTGGGGAGACTTTGGCATGAAGACCTCGGGCAAACTTCACTATCTAAAGAAAAAGAACCACACGCTCGAGCCACTTGTCTCCAGAATCTGTGCCTGCACTAGAAATACTTGCACTCCGATGGAAGGAAATGACGTTTTTACGCCCCCAGCTTAAGCCTTGTCATAGAGTGATGAGGACATGTCAGTCCCCATATAATCTAATATTAAACTAGACAGGATCAAGTAACACCAGCATGAAAAGAGAAAGCCTTAACGGAACACCCTGAAGATTTAAAGCTGTCCTGGTGCTCCGAACAGCGTAGGGCAGTGTCACACTTTAAGTACTTCAGTATCAGACTGTACAGTGCAGAACACTACAGGCAAACGTGCCATCTTAGAGAGGAGAGCGCCTGCATCTCTGTAGTTACTGAGAGGAAAACCCTTTCACAGAAAGTGGAACACTGTCTCTAGTAGCCTGGAACGATTTCAATTTGGATAGCTGGGAACAGTCGACCTGCAAGCAGACAACTACAGTATTTTGCCAATTTTCTAGCTTTTAAATTACACAAGTGATATTACAAATGTTTGACGGAGGAAAATAAGAACCTGTCACGCAAGACTGAGGATTTAATCTCATCCATAACCAGGTTACAATGTTGGGAGTACATAGAATTGACTTTTCCAATCAAAGAACACCCATATTTAGTATTCTTTCCAGCCAGATGAAATGCAAGACGGGGATTATACCACCCAAAAGCAGTCACCTTTACCCTGTACCTTCTCTCCATTCTGTTCCAGGATTGTGACCCTCTTCTCCTTTTGCAGCTGGAGAAGCAACAAGTAGAACGTCCTTTCATCTGGGCAAACGCTGGCACAGAGGGAACGCAGCTCTGAGAGGGCAACAACAGGGTGAGAAGAAAGCGCAGAGTTCTGATATAGGCGATAAACTTCCTCTGCTTTCTCCTGAAAGGAAGCAACAGAGCTGTCTATCAGTTTACACAGCACTCTCACAACAGCTGCCAAGTCCACACCTGCTTCCTCCCACACGCCGAAGGTGAAAAGTTAGACGCGTGATGTTTTGGGCCAGGCAGACTTTCAGAATGAGTTGTACCTAACATTCAAAAGCAGTTACAATGCTTTAAAAATATCACCATTGATGGAATGAAAAACATCACAGTTTTTCCCTGAGAACCAAAGCTACGCCACTCGCACTCCCTGCGCAAACGCTACCGAACAACACAACCCCACAGGCAGCAAGTGAGCCTCCTCTGCACTTCTTGAAGTTCTTCCCCCTCCCCAAGCTTCAACCCAACAAAAGCTTTTCTTTAATCCACACTGTAATTCTACTCACCGAGACATTCTGCATCATTTCTGCATGGGCAGAGGTAAAAAGAAAAGTTTGCCCCACTGCAAGTGAGAGTTACGGTCCGCTTACGACCATAGAAACAACTCCTTCCATCCACCCCCAAACTCCACATCAAGGCTTGTGGTTTTCCAGGCACCTTTTTAAAAGGTTTCTCTCCTCTCCCCTGCACACACCCTCTGAAAGGGCTGTGGAACACCCACTGCAGAGGGAAGACACCGTCTGCTAGCAGAGTAACTACAAATAGTTGAACGCATCTGAAGAGCCCTTGTATTCCTGCTCGTCCCGGCCATTTAGACAGCACTTGCACGTAATAGCAGCAAGTCTTGGTGCTAATTTTAGCAGTCGCTGAGTAACACAGAGACTGTCAGCACTGCACCGTCCAAGCCAGACTAAGCAACAATGAGTTACGTGAATTCACAACGCGAGCCACAGGTCTGCCACCAACAACGTGCCAAAGAAAAGGGTCTTTGAGAGGACGAAGGGCGGTTCTAATCATGTCTGAAAAGGCAGGCTGAAAGCACACGCTCTGAAGGGAAAGCAGCCTTTAATAATGCACATGTGAGTTCAGCTCGATGATACATTGGACTGACAGCCAGCGACTTCTACGTCACTCGTTTCTCCCTACAACAGATGGCACTCAATCTGCAAGTTTCCCTCGGATACTACGCTCGCACGAACTCAAACCTGAGGTTTACAGCGGTCTCACAGCACACTACTTGCCCTCCTAGACAAGCAAACAAACCTGCCCCTCCCATTTCTTGGAAGTCAGTGAAAAGTTGTTGTTAGTTTCAAGGAACATCTGTAGATATAAACTATTTCTTACTCTCCAGTTATTCTATCCATCCCTCTACAGGCTTTTAAACACTGAAGGAGTACAAATGAAGGTCTATTCAATCCTGATCTTTCCTTGCTAGCAAGGGAATGACTCATAATTTTTCTGGAGATGCACGATCTTGAGAAAGCTCTCAAAAACACTCACCTGAAGCAGCTCCACATAAATCAGAACTTCCTCTTCCTCAGGTATTTTACTGTCACCCAGCACACTGGAGAGAGTCCACTTCAGGGGCTTCAGAATGAAGACTCCCACACCCCAGGAGATCCAGCTGCTGTCTACACTGGCCATGAAGTCTGACTCCCTCTGCAGCTTGCCACGTCTAGAGAAAAGAACATGCACGCAGAACTGAGTATGGTCAGTCTGAACCCTTCCACTGGCAGTGAGCAAGAGTGCTAGGGCGGAGAATTATTAACTGAAACACTGCTCTTAGGTACATCCACAGTCCTAGTGGTATTTGCTAACTAAAAGTTAGTTTCTAGTTAGGCTGATGTGTTACTGCTGCCTATGAAAATACACAGAGGTCTCCACTCTTCTCGGGGCTCCTCTGGACATGGGGGTCTTTTTTTTACTATTTTTCCAGTTTGGTAAGTTTCTCCCAGTTTTCTGACTTGAAACCGATGAGGCATCAAACAAGGAAATCGATGGGGAGGATCAGTTTTTAGAGGGGGCAGTTGCACATTTCAGGATGCTTCATTTGCATGTTTTGCAAACATAGCTTTTCTCAGATCCAGAGATTTTATTTGTAATGTTACAGACTCAGCTAGCTCCTACCGTTCTTGAATCTCTTCAGGGTGTCAGTGCCAGGCTCTAGTTTTCCAACACAAAACACCTGGTTGCAAATACCAGCGCACCGCAGCCCCGTACGCCACCACGTACCATTCACAGCTGGGCCATCACAACAACTGCTTTCAGGAAACATAACCCAATTTAACACAAAACTCCCCTTGCACCTACAAAATCTCCCAGCACATTATTCCCTTGGGATCCCCTGCACTCCCCACACCCGCTGTGAGCCCCAGGGTGAGCTCCTCTAACTCCCTGTCCATGCTCCACCTTGCACAGGGCTCCCAAATTCCGCCCGCATAACATAACCCCGTATTCCCTTGGGTCTCTCTGTGCTCTCCTCTCCTTCGCGAACCCTTCCACAGCAGCCAAAACCCCCTCAAGCTCTCCCACGCCCCCAGCACTTAGTGCAGGCAGGCACAACCACCCTTCCAAAAAGAGCACCAAGTCTTCCATCATGTCTCCCTCCGTGTCCATCCGGCATCCTGCAGCGATCTCCCCACCACCCACGGCAGGCATAGAACGGTTTGGGTTGGAAGGGACTTTAAACACCATCTGGTTCCAACCCCCTGCCCTGGGCAGGGACACCTCCCACCAGCCCAGGCTGCTCCAAGCCCCATCCAACCTGGCCTTGAACCCCTCCAGGGATGGGGCAGCCACAGCTTCTCTGGGCAACCTGGGCCAGTGTCTTGCCACCCTCATAGGAAAGAATTCCTTCATGATATCACAGAATGGGTTGACCTGGAAGGGACCTTAAAAACCACCTCGTTCCAACCCCCTGCCCTGGACAGGGTCACTTCCCACCAGACCAGGCTACTCAAAGTCCCGCCCAGCCTGGCCTCGAGCACTTCCAGGCTGACACCACACAGAGCTCTCCTTGCCCGCATCCATGGCACAAAGCTCCCTTACACCCCCTCCCTCCACAACCACCTCTCCTCAGGCCTCCCCTCCCTGATGGCTTCCCCCTCCCTCACAGAGACACCCCAACCCTCCACCTCTAGAGACACGGGGACCCCCTCACAGGGAGCCCCCTCACAAATACCCCCCTCACAGGGACNACCTCCCGGCTCTGCTTGAAGGCCGAGAAGAGGAAAGCCATACGCTCGTCGTCCGTCTCCCACTCGGGCGGCAGGTCCCCGGCCGGGGCCGGCCCAGGGGGCGCCCGCCCCGGGCTGCACATCTACGCGAGCCCCCGGCTCCGCCGCGGCCTCCGCCCGGCCGGGACCCGCCTGGCTGCCGGGGA
>VXBO01001766.1:1435-13163 GCA_013400135.1 Rhinoptilus africanus | reverse complement strand
AGGGGATTTCCGCTCCTTTGGTTTCCAAGTCTTGTTTGCCAGTTCGGGGTCGGGATCTCGTGGCAACGTCGCGACTGCACGGGATGTTGGAAAGCGTGGGGCTGGGATGCGGGCAGCTCTGGGGCTGCCTGCTGCAGGAACGCCGCCTCTCCGGCTTGCCCAAAGNGTTTTGTCCTGGGGGATCGAGCCCGGGATTTCTCCGGGGGATCCTGCTCTGCAGTCCCGGCCACCACGAGGGAGCCACGGCCCTGGGACATGTGGTGGCTGCTCCCGCGCTGGAATCGCTGTTGCTGAGATCGGCGCTGCCCATAACAGGTTTTCAGAGTCGGCTCCTCATCCAGTTCCTTCCCTATATCGCTTATGAGAGTTTATTTAGACTTCCCTGGTGAAGTCAAGCCTAACTAAACCCATCACACTCTTAACGGCCTCTTTCTTTAACTGTTTTGGGGTTTTTTTTTCCTCCTTTTTAATGAAAGAAGAGGGGAGGGGGCATCGATCGGGACTGGTGTTGCCTCACGTGATGATCGTACCATACCGCGGGTGCAGTTCCTTCCTCTGCTCACCAATGCCTGTTGCATCATGCCTGGACCTGGGCCACTGCTCCCGCTGGATTTGCAGGAGCTCAAATTCCATTTTGAGGGAGGGGGGGGGGAAACCCCCGCGTTTGTCAGACATGTGCCGTGGCAGCAGTGGCACGTGTGGTGTCTGTCTGGCGTCTTTTATCCCTGGTCCGTAACACCCTTTGCTAAGAGATTTTCTTACAACAACCAAGAATCCTGCGGGGATGTTCACAGCTGGTCAGGAGGTGGGCGAGGGACCCACCTTCTGCTGCAAGGTCCAACTTGGGATAACTTCCGGAGAAAAACAAACGGAGGAGATGGAAGAAGGGAAAGATGCTTCCCAAAACTTCTTTTTTTTTTTTTTTCCCCCCCAAACCTGCTCATCCAAAGGCTTTTCGCTGACGAGGGTTTTGGGGATTCCTGTGCCTGGTAATTCCTCTGCCTGGAGGCAACGTTGCTTTCTTGGGATGTTTACCGTGGGTGAAAACTACTCCTGAATAATACCGTGGCGGCTCGCCCACGGCTCCCAGCCTGGTTTCTCCTCCTGTTTTGCAAGAGTGATGGGTTAGTCGGGGTTGGCAGCCCGCGCCTGCCGAGGGCTCTGCGGTGGGGGGGTGGACCTGAACTGCGCTTGCTGGGGAAGGTGGTGGGGACCGATAACCTTATCGCGTCCTCTTGTGAGCTCTGCCGAGTAGCTGGTTCGGGAAAAGCAATGAAATCCAGTGCCTAAGGGACCTTTCCGAACAGTGGATACTGCTGCGGTGTTGCTGTGATCACCTTGGTGGCCTGGCAGAGTTTGAATGGGGAAGAAAGGACTTTTTTATTTTATCCCCTCCCGGGGACAGTGAGGCAGTGGGACAAGTTGCCCGATCTCAGTCCTTGAAGATTTTCAAGACCAGAGTGGGTAAAAGTGCTTGTGGCTGGGAGGTAAAGCCAAGATTTTTCTCTTAAGCTGGATAAAAAAAGCACTTTGTAAACTTACAATCCCGCCCAGCTGGAGAAAGCAGGAGTGAGAGATGCGGAGCCAGATGCTGGTGGAGGGACATGGATTTGATTCCTCCAAGCCAGGGTCTGGAGATGGTCCCATTCCCAGGCTCGGGGGGCGTCTGTGCCTCTCCATATCCTCGTCTGTCCAGGCAAAGCTGTGTGCCAGGGGCTGTGGAGGGGGGAATCGCCCTCTCCGTGGCCTGGCCGGTGTTGTTTGTGCGTCTGCGTCATGCTCTGCAGCCCCGTTTTGGCAGTCACGCACTTCGGCGCAGGTTTTGGCACTCACACCCTTCCTTGTACAAGCGCGGGAAGTGTCCGGGGAGGGTGAGGGGGGGAATCGGCTGTCTCAGGGGACAGCGGGACAGCTCGCGCCTCTATTGTTTCAGCTTTTCTGGGCAGCTTTTGACTCACAGAAGAAATATTTGCTTTAAGAGGCAGGTTTCAAGCTCGGCGTATGGGAGGGGAAGGGGAAAGTGCCTCTGCCAGACTATCGCTGCCCGGCATGGCCAGGCATCATCCTTCCCTCTCACACAGGGCTGGCGTAGGGACAGGTTTATATCCCTCTATATCCACGGAGCTGCTGTGCTGGTTGAGATGCTGAGGGCTCTGTCCCCCTCGGGTACATGGGGGTATCCAAATGCCCCCCAAAACCCCGACAGGGTGAGTGGCCGTTCCTGTCCCCCCACAGCTGGGGCGACCCAGCGGGTACAGAAAGAGCTGAGCCAGCAGAAAGGTGCGCGGTGAACTGGCGGAAATGGGGCCATTGGCTTCCCGATCCGCAGCAAGATAACAGGGATAATGCGGAAACGTGGGAGGCCGTGCTGTCCCCTGGGAGCCCGGAGCAGGCCGGGTGTTTGTTGTGGGCACAGGAGCCACGTACCAGCCTTGACACGGGGCCGATTTCCTCCCCACAAACGCCCTCCCTGTTCCTCTTCCCTACCCTTCCATTTTCTTCGGTGCTGTTGGTTCACGAGCTCAGAAATTGGGGAAGGAAAGGGGGGCCGATGTTATCCTAAGGAAGCGTTAGTGAGCCTTTGCCTTGATGATAACCTGGCACCTGGGAATCCCCCTGCAAACCTCCGCCTCCTGCTTTGCCAAGGAAATAACCACCCTGGTGGGGGGAAAGGGCCCCTCGCCTGCATCAAGGGGAGGTTTGGACACCAGGTTCAGCGGCTCCAAGCCATCCCAGGGCTCCTTTCCCACTTTGCTCGAGTGCACTGGGCAGAGCAGCTCTTGCCTTTCTCTTCTTTCCCTTGTCCCATGGACTTGGGGTGGTTTTTAACCCATTTTTTTCTGCGTCTTTTAACAGGAGGCTGCTTTGGAAACTCATGCAGCAGCACTGGATAGGAGGGACAAGGTGGATCCCTTGGACCCAAGCAGGGGAGGAGAAGACTTTTACCAAGTCCAGGACAGCAACCGCTACTGCAAGAAATGCTCTGCAGGTAAGATGATCTCAAACGTGGAGCACACCACGGGCAGCCTCGCGGCGTTTCTGCCCTTGCTCCTTGCAGGGAGGCAGCGGGTGCTCCAGCTCTCCCCAGCTCCGCTGTCATGAGATCTAAGGACACATTATGGGAACGTGTTCCCTTTGCTCCTTCCTAATTTGCCCCTTGACTGCTCCAACAGCAGAATCAGCTCCACAAAGACATCCTAATCCTCTGCTGTACGTGCACAGATACTCCCTTGCTTTCTCCCCCCTCTCCCTTCTTGCAGGCACCTACGTCGCACAGCACTGCAAAGAGCCAAATGGCTCCAGCGTGTGTTTGCCGTGTGAAAAAGATGAATACATCGAATACCCAAATGACTTTTCCAAGTGCCTGGGCTGCCAGAGGTGCAGGGAAGGTACGAGCTGGTGTGGAAGAGGGTGATGCTGGCTGATAGGCTGGGTTCACCTGACTGGAGACCTCTCTGTTTAAGAGCACGGTCACCGTCAGCGTCCCCAAGGAGTGGCGCAGGCTGCGGGGAGCAGGCTGGGTGTAGGAATTGGTGTGGTGGCTTGTGCCAAACCTCCGTCTCCATTCGATGCAGCATCCCTCGCGCAAAGCTTGGACACGAGACCTCCCTCCAGCAAGGACCAGGGTTCACGGCAGCGTCGTAGGCTGCCGGTGGAGCTTTGATGCGAGCGTTGCTTTTCTCTTGGGCATGGTGAGGTTTGGGGCAGGAAAGGGTAAGGCTGAAACTGCGCAGCAGGGAGTGACTTGATCTTCCATAGGTTTGCGGGTCAGCTCGGGTCGTTAGCCGCGTTAACGAAGGAAGCGGGTGGAGGAGCGTGGCACGGAGGGGCTGGGGTCGAGCCGTCTCTCCTCTCGCCCGCAGATCAGGTGGAGCTGAGTCCCTGCCGAGCCACCAGCAACACGCAGTGCGCCTGCAAGAGCGGCACCTTCTGCTCCCCGGACCAACCCTGCGAGATGTGCCAGAAATGCCGGCCTCGGTGAGCTGGGTGCTGCGGGGGGGTGCCGCCGGGCTCTGCGCTGGGAGCCCCAACCGCTGAACCCGCCCCGTCTCCCTCTTTCCTAGGTGTCCCCAGGGCGAAGTGGAGCTGGCTCCCTGCACGCCGCACAGCGACCGCCAGTGCGGTCCCCCCACCAGCACCGTCTCCGGCTTCTCTTGTAAGTGGGGGGCTGCTGGAGGAGGGGGGGATGAGCTGGGGGGTGGAGGTGTGAGCTGCTGCCGAGGGGAGCGGGAGCAGCTCCCCACACACCCTGTTTTATCTGCTTTAGACAACTTGATCGCGATCATCGTGGGGGGAGTTGTGGTCGTGCTTGTTTTGCTGTTCTGCCTCTATAAGTGCAGCGGCTGCTGTTGCCCAGGTGAGCTCCAGGGGACCCCCCCGCCCCAGCCGGGGGCTCTGCATGGGTGTGGGCTGGGTGGGAAGAGGGACCTGCCTTGGGGGAAGAGGCATCACAGCACCATTTTCATCTTCCAGGGGCCGGGAGAGACCTGAGCAGGAAGTCCTGCAACGTGGTGGTGAGTTGCTGGGATGGTGTGGGGGGGAAGTGGCGGCTGGGGTGAGGTCCCCGCTCTGCTCCCCACTTGGGCTGCAGCTCCTGGGAGGGCTGGAGGAGCAGGGGGATGAATCCCATCCCTGCAGGGATGAAGCAGAGCTGGGACAAGCCGAGGAGGGGCTCTGGTAGTGCCCTGTTGTGTGGGGGGTTCTTGCAGCCCCCTCTCCAGTGCTGTTACTGCTTTCCTGGCCGGAATGCTGGTGCATCCAGGGTCACCGGTGGGGACCCTGGGTTAAAGGGAGGGCTGTGCCATACCAGAGCCCCTTCAAGCTCAAGATGAGGAAGCGAGCCATGCCCTTGATGGGTGTCACTGCCGTAGGTGGCATCCCTGAGGGGCCGGTGTGAGCCCTGCCCCTCCGGGACCACCCAACTCAGCTGGTTTGTGCTTCTCTCCCGCCGCAGGAATACCTGGTGCAGCGGATGACAAGGTACCAGAGGGGAAGGACAGAGACGGAGGACAACTTCCACAATGAGAGGATTCTCGTTCCCGTGGAGGGAGAAGACCCCGCTATCCGTAAGTGCTGGGGGCCAGGGGATGTGCAGGATGCCCTGCGGGATGAGCTTTTTGGGCAAAATCCTTTCTGACCCAGCTGTGCGTGCTCTACCCTGTTGTCTAAGCTTTTCCCTTTCCCCCTTTTTAGTTTTGCGACGCTCTTTTGAGTTCTTTGCCCGAGACGTGCCCTACAAGGACTGGAAGAGATACGGCCGAGCCCTTGATCTGCTGGAGAACGATATTGTCCTCGCGGAGTTGAATGACAAGTATTCGCAGGAGCCCTTCTTCCAGATGCTCAACACGTGGCATAACAGACAAGGGATGAATGCCTCCGTCAACACGCTGCTGGAGACCCTGCGCCGGATCAATCTCGGAGGAATTGCAAAGGACATCTCCTCCAAGCTGGTCCAGCAAGGATATTTCCAATACGAAGTGAGCTGAGGAGCAGGGCTGGCCCTGTGTCTCCCCACTTCAAGCTAAAACCATTAATACCTCTACAAACACTTGAGTTTTACCTTTTTGTCGCTCTCCTGTGGCTCTTCTCTTTTTGAAGCCATTGTACAGCTCAGCTGAGCCCGGAGGAATTGATCCTCCCACGAAGTGCGAACCTCATGGTCCTCTCTGCCCAGTGTCGGTGCTTCCATATGAAATCCAAGCTGGTGCCTTGATTTCACTGGGCCAATGCAAAGACCCTCAAAACTCTCACAAGCTGCCTCCGGGACTGTCTCGCTTGGAAGCACTGGTGCTCTCCAGACATCTTCAGGATCGCTGCGGAGGAGGGCTTTTGCAGGATGTAGGCGTCCCTGTAGTTTTTAACTGGATCATCCTTTTTTTACTGGAGGGGGTTCCTGGTGTCATGCAATGGCTTCTGCTTGTAGAAGATCTCTAAGCTGGCCAGCAAGCTTTGTACCGTACGCTCGATGGGCCAGCATTAACGGGGGTCTCGGGTTAGTTGCTCAAAGCTGTTGACGGAATTGCATTTTAGCCGATAGCGGTTCTGCTTGCTGTTAGTTTAAAACTGGACTTTGAGGGGAGGGTGAGAATGATTTAGAATCGTAGAACTGTTTAGGTTGGCAAAGACCTTGAAGATCATCGAGTCCAACCGTTAACGCAGCACTGCCAAGTCCACCACCAAACCGTGTCCCTCACTGCCACATCTGCATGGCTTTTACATCCCTCCAGGAATGGTGACTCAAGCCAGTTTGTTCCCATTCCCTTGGCTGTGGGGTGGCTTTGCTGTCCCTGGCTGTCTCCAGGGAAAGGTGAACGCGCTGAGATCTGAGCGTGACTTTGGGTCCCCGCCATCCCTCCTCCAGCTGGCTGGGTTGCTCCTCAAACATTTTACCCCTCGCCCTGGCTCTTCCCCATGGCTCAGGGACAACTTGGCTGGAAAAACTACTGCATTACTTGAGCTGGCCCCGTGTGGTGCCACCCCCGGTACAGCCCAGCCCACCGGGACCTTCCCCAGCAGGGTGGGAGAGCGCCAGGGGCATCGCCAGCCCCTCTCCGCGGCCAGGGCCACCCTGTGCTGCCCACCCGCCCGTCCCTCCCGCTTCTCCCCCCTCCTCACCAACACCTCCAAAACCCCCCTCTGTAAAACGCAAGCAGAAAGTTTGCATTTCTGTATTTATTAACTGTAAAGGTTACATATTTTAACTTAAAACCTAATATAAAAATAGTCGGTTTTTTGGGTTTTTTTACTATGCATGATTGTGTCGTTTTCTACAGAGCTCTGGCCCAGCCAGTTCGGTATTTCCCGCGTTTACGCGTCTATGAAGGAAGAAAAAAACTTTTAAAAAAACCCCTCCTGGTTTCTCATCGGATTTTTTTTTTCCCCCTCCTTGCTCTGCGATGATGACGGTCTGTTCTAGGTTGCTGTGAGCACCCAAGGAGCTGGACCAGATGCTCAGCAGCAGCTCCGCGTGGCACCCAGGACCCAGCCACTGGCGTGGGTGCTCCGCCACGCCGGCATCGCCGGCAGCGGCCCCCGCCAGCAATGCTTCTGCCGGGGAAAAAACCCTCAGCAGCAAACCTGGGCTCTGCCTTTACACCTACCCGCGCTCTTTAGTCGCCTGCAAAATTTAGGAGGCTGAAATCTCAGTTCCCTCACGTGTGTAGGGGCTGGGCCCCCCCTGGATGCTGCTGCGCCCCGTGACGGAAGCTGCCGCCGCCGGAGGTGGGGGGTCCTGCGGTGCTCCCCGCTCTGCCTGCGGCGAGCCAGGGCTCTGCGTGTTGCGCTAGCTGCGTTGTGAATCCATGCAGTGCTTAGTGAGGGAACAAAAAAAAAGGGGGCTCTGCTTGCCCCAGAAAGCCCCCCCTCGAGCTGCCCGCCAGCTTCCGCACTGCAGTCGCGTTTATCGATAACGCGGGTGTGGGGCAAGTGCTAAAAGCAGGAGCTCTCGGTGACCTGCCAGGAGGTTTCATGCCCGAGGTCCCATCCCGGCGTGCCTCCCATGCGTGCAAACCTGGGCAGGGAGCTCCTGCAGAGCCAGGCACATGCAGGATTTAGTGCCGGGACACGAGGGCTTGCTTCCCGGCCTGAGGAAGGCAAATGGGACTCAGAAGCAGCGGCGAGCACCCGGATTCGAAAGGGAAAGAAACTCATCGTCCTACCTGCTCGCCGGTGCTGCAAAGTGTGAAAACACCGAGCTTAAGCTGGCTGGAGCCGCAAGTTTGCTCCTGCATCCGTGGCTGAGGATGAGCATGTGAAACGAGAGGCTCCAAGGAGCTCTACCGAGGCCAGCCAGGAAGAGGAGCAACGTGGAGCGGGAGGAGACACCACCGGGAGCATCCCTATGCACCATCCTCCATCCCTACGCACCATCCTGGGCATCCTCCATCCCTACGCTTGCTCCAGGAGCAGCATCTTTGCCAGGGATGGGCTCAGAGCTTTCCCTTTTCCCATCCAGGGAGGGCGAGCGGAGGTTTGGGGTCCCTCCTGCCCCCCTGCACTGCCCTGGCCATCCTGCAAAGCCACGCCGCCTTCTCCTGCCGGTGCCCGCTGTGGTTGTGCACCTACAAGGACACAGGTGGGACGTGCAGAGTTAGTCCGATGGCTAAAGCCACTTTTCCATGGATAAAGCCACCTCTCGTTGTACAAGGGGATTTTTTTTATTTTTGTGATGGTTGGATCCTGCAACGCTTCTCCAGTCCCTGGCCATCGCGGGAGCGCTGGTGGCTGGGGGGGTGCCGGTGTCACCCCGAGCAGGGCACAAGGATGCCCCGTGTCCAGCCGCTTCCTCCCAAAAACACAGGGACCACGCTGGGCTTTTAAAATACCATTTATTACAATGGAGCCTTCCAGGCTAAAACCCCGAGCTGGGGGGCCTGGGGTTGGTTTCTGGTGTGGCAGGTTGGGGGGGAGAGTGGGTTTGGGGTTGTTTTATATATATATTTTTTTTGCTTTAAGTTTTCTTTTTTTAAAAAAAATAAAAAGATGAAAAGTTATAGAGGCAGCGAGGAGAGGGCTCCTGTGCCCTCCCGCTCCCTGTATTAGGAGAGACCCCCCCTCACTTGTGAGCAGAAGGAGGGATGCTGAAGCGCCTGCGGAGGCATTTGGGGATGGGGGGGTCCCCTGCACCCTGCCTGACCCTGCTGCAAGTCGAAGGCGGTGGCAGGACCCCCGCCATGGCCCCCGCTGCCCGGGGGTGCTGAGATGCTGTCAGGCAACCAAACTAGATCCTGCAGCTTCTGGATACAAATTAAAGTGGAAGTGATGATGGGTTTCTTCTTCCTCATGCTGCTGATGTTCCAAAAAAAAAACCCCCCAAAACCCTAAAAACCCCAAATAAAACCACAACACAGCCCTCGTGCTCCTGTAAACGTGAGTTTCTCCTGCTGCCCGGTCTCCGCTCTGGGGTCTGGGTCCCCACGGCGCAGGGAGAGCAGGGCTCCAGGAACGCCGGGGGGGCTGGTGCCCGGCCCCGAGCCCCTCCGTGGGGACAGGCCCCTGCTACTGTCGTGTCCTCCGGGGCTGCGGCCGGTGGCGTCCGCTCCACGCCTGGCGCTGGGGCAGGTCATCCCCCTTTTCCTCCTCCTCCCCGTCTCCTCCCAGGGATGCTGGAGCCAGGGCAAGGACGGGCTTTCAAACCACAGCCGAGGAGGAGGAGGAGGGGGAGGAAGAGGAGGCTGTGGCTGCCGACGATGAAGGAGAGGAGGAAGGAGAGGAGGAGGCGTTCCAGAAGAGCCACCGCCTCTTGGGCTGCCGTTTGAGGTGGAGGTAGTCTTCCTTCTCCCGCTCCTTCTTCGCCCGCTGGTAGTGATCCTCCTCCTTCAGGTACCACACCGGCGGCCAGCGGTGCTTCTCGAAGTACTCCTGGTTCTCTGTGGGGAGAAGTTGGGGGGGGGGGGGGGGGGGGGGGGGGGGGGGGGGGNGGGTGCGCACAGCACTGGGCCCATCAGGACCCCCCCATCCCCCCGCCCCGGCCACCGCTCACCTCCCGACATGGCCTTCATGTCCCGGGGGAATTTGCGGCAGACGTTGTTGTAGTTGGTGCAGATGTGATGGAGGCACCAGTCGGCGAGCTGGTAGGCGCAGTGGAACTGGAAGAGATGGAATCCAGGTCAGAGCCACCACGGGAGCAGGAGGAATTCACCCTATTCCTCCATGGATATCCAAGACCAGACCCGGTTGTCCTCTCTGCCAGGGCTCCGTCATTCCCCGGAGCTGCCGGATGCCTCTGTGTGGCATCGCCCAGCACCTCGTGGGTCCTGTCCCACCACGTCCTACCTGAGCCAGCTCCAGGAACACGAGCACGTCCCCATCGATGTCCACCATCATCTGTGCCGCCTCCATCAGACCGGTGACGGTGTACTGCTCTGTGGGGGACACGCGGGGTTACGGGGGGGCTGGGATGGGGTGACAGCCAACGCATTGAGCTGCCACCAAGCTTGGGGACAAGGGGAGGACACCCTCCTGCTGCAGCCGCCCCGACTCACCGGTGAGGGCCACCAGATGCGGCAGGCAGAGGCGGTTGGCGAGGATGATGAGCTTCATGTCGTCGAGGTCGGGGCTGGAGCTGAACTGCCCGGTGTAGAGGTACTCCAGCACCGCCCGCATGCAGCTCTTGCTGGTGTAAGGAAGTGCCACCTGCGGGACACGCATCGCTTGTCACCCCAGGGCCGTCTCCAGCTGTCCCACCCTCCCGGGACAAATCCCGGGGCCCTTCCTCACCTCGTTGGTGGAGCTTTCCACAAAGGGGCCACCGAACATGGCAGCCATCCAGTCGCAGCTGGAGATGAGCAGGGGCTTGTGGGCACTGATAGCACCGTCATCCAGCACGAAGGTGACATCTGGGGACAAGCAGAGGGACGCTACTGGGACCGTCCCCACCACCTGGGGCTCAGCCACCCCCTTCCACAAAACATATATCCTGTAATTTGTCCTAAAGAGCTCTATTTTTTTTTTCTTTTCCCCCAGCATCTCCCGCCAGCTCGGAAGAGCTCAGGGAAGGGTTGTGGTGGGACAATGGTGGCTCTTCCAAGGGGTTTTCCCAAGGCACACCATCGTGACACAAAGGGGAAAACCCAGGAGGCAAACGTCTCTCGCCCAAGCTCGAGTCCTTGGGGGAGCTGGGAAGGACAACAGGGATCTCCTGCCCCCATTCCTCTTCTCTCCAACCCGTTCCAGGGCTTCTCCCCGAGGCGCCCCAGGGGCCACACACATCTGTCCCCAACAGTGACAGCTCGACCGCATCAAGCTCCATCCTCGTGAAAGAAATCCAGCCGGAGGGAGGTTGGGATGTTCACACACTTCCCCCCCGGGGACGTCACCCCGCAGCATCGCGGCACAAGCCGGGGGCACGTGGTGCTCGGTGGAGAGCTGGGGAAGTCCTACCAAGGGCACGTTACTCCTCATAAATCGGATGACCCTGTGAAAATCTGGGCCAGGGAGGGAAGGAAGTCGCCTTTGCCGCTCTCCCGTAAACAAACCGAGCCGTCAGACGGGCCGGGGAGCAGGAAACCCTGGGGAAGGGCCATTATACTCCCACTTTCTGGGAAAAAAAAAAACCCAAAAGCTATAAAAATCCCAGAAACGCAAAGCGTGAGCAAAAACCCCAGGGAAGGCGAGTGAGCGCCTGCTGACCCGCGGCACGGCCGCCCCGCTCCCGCACGGGGCAAAGCCAGGAGCTCCGAGCCCCACATCCATCCGAGGATGAGATAGGGTGCCGCGGATGGTCCTCCCCCTCGGCCCGGGGTCGTACCCGAGAAAGTCCCCTTGGCCAGGCATTCCTTCACCCGGTTGGTCCTCCGGACGTGGAAGGCTTTGGTGATCTCCTGGTTCATGAACGCCTCGTTGTTGAGGATGTTGGCCACCATCATGCGGAGGTCGAACACCTCCAGCAGCTCAGCGATGTGAGCGATGTGCATGAGGTCCCGCTCGTTCTCATCCAGCTCCCCTGTGTACAGGTACTTCAGCACGGCCCGGAAAGGCCCCGGCTGGATGGAAGCATCCATTTTCACCACCACCATGAGCTTGGATTTGTAGGTCAGCGGGTCTTCTGCCATCTCCTCCTGGATGCTGGTGAAAGCCCGGCTCCAAGAGGAGAGGTCCCTTCCCCGCCGCAGCCCGCGCTCCCCGTTCTCGTAGCGGTTGCCCCGCAGGATGCCGTCACTGGTGGAGGCTCTAAGGCACGGTTTGCGCTGGCCGGATCCGGCCTCCTCGGTGCTCTCGCAGATATCGA
>VXBO01001765.1:958729-975389 GCA_013400135.1 Rhinoptilus africanus | reverse complement strand
ATGATTCTATGATTCTAAGTGCTCAACAAAATGAAGCTTACAGAAACACTGAACATAAGAGAATAAAGTTGGAAAATTATATTAGCAGTGATACTTTGAAAGGATAAAACAAGTTAATAGTAAGTCTTCAAAGCGATCATCTCACTTTTCAAAGTTTATGGTCCAATTTTAAAAAACATTTAGAGTGCATTTTTAAACTGAAAAGCTCATGTAACCTCCATTGTCAAGGTAACACTATACAGAAACTACTCTTCTTCCATAATGATTTTTGAAATATTTCTATCATTTTCTTACAATTTCAAAACTCTGAACAGTCAGCCGGCACCTCTTTTTTATTAGTAAAAGGACATATCAGTTCCTTTTGCAGAAAAGTTATCAGAAATATTTACAGTATTTACAGAAGTGATAATGAAGATCCTTCTTTCAAATGCATTGAAAATATAGCCAAGAGTAACTTGACCTAATTTGAACAATCAGGACATACACAATTCTCCACATCTATGAAAAGTTTAAGCAACATTTTCTCAGACTGCATGGCCATATTTAGACCACACAGAATTTTAAATGGCTATAGTTTGGTAAAAGCAGCTACATCATAATAAATGCCAACTATTATAGTAACAACTGTAATAAGATTCAAATGGGAAGAAGCAATAATGGAATTCCCAAACTTTGCCTACTGAAAGGCCCAACAAGAATCAACTTGCTGCAGACTTACAAAAAGATGATAATGTCTGCTCTGCTGGGCACTTGCTCACTGAGGGCTGGATACACCCATGGGTAG
Source organism: Rhinoptilus africanus (assembly GCA_013400135.1). Lineage (NCBI taxonomy): Eukaryota > Metazoa > Chordata > Aves > Charadriiformes > Glareolidae > Rhinoptilus > Rhinoptilus africanus. The sequence goes on along the minus strand of VXBO01001765.1, from coordinate 974,605 downwards.
GGCAACTTTACAGCATAAATGTCATTTAAGTTAATTACTATTGTATGCATGTAGACCTATGGGTTCCAGTCTTATATCAGAATTTAAACATTTTTCTTTACCTACCCCGCCAGGTTTTCTAACTTTCAAAGTCAAGAAGAACAACATGAAAAGGAAAAGATGCATCTGAATGAGAGAGGACTACTGATATCTGCCAACAAGCCCCAGCAGACCAAAAATTGGCCAGGAGTCATCTAAGCCTATGAAGTTTCAGGAATGATTAGTTTCTGGCAACTATTTAAGATGGTCCATACACTTTTTCCCTTCTGCGGAAATTTTGATTTTAAAAATGAGACTTGAGAGTGAAGTACACGCAGCGCCTCACATGATCATTACCCTCGCTGCACCATCCCATTCTGTGTTCCAAGTGAGAGGGGATTTACCTCAACTACTAACTACTGCGCTGCTACCACCCAGAAGCAACCAACTTTAAGAAAAGGGTAGATGAGGTGCTTAGGGACATGGTTTAGAAGGGGTTTTTGTCAGGGTAGGTTAATGGTTGGACTTGATGGTCTTAAAGGTCCCTTCCAACCTCACCGATTCTATGATTCTATGATTCTAACTACCAGCTGCAATTCACTGAAGTGCAACTTCGTGTCTCAGTAAGGTTAGTCACAGATGCAGTTATAAAGATGGTCAAAACATCAATGCCTGCTAAGACTGTAGGTGATACGGATGTCCATCTGTGCTGAGACACAGTTTTCTTTTACAGACATTCTGCATCACTTCCATAATGTTTTGCTGTTTATCACAGAGCACTAGGCGCTCATAATTTTAAAATAATCTGTGCACATCTCTGCACTTGGAGATGAAGAAAATGCTTGTCAAATATAGTATTTAAAGATTTCTGCAAAGTTGGGCAGTAACTGTTTCTCTGTATCCTCACTTTACCTTTCTAGCTGTTCTGGGATTTCTGGAGGAGGTTTGTGCTGTGTGGAATCTTATCTGTACCATCTTTAATTGCTACTGTGGAAAATTCAAATCTAAGCATTACTCTACATGTATTTTTCCCACATTACTTTACCAGTTGTTTAAATGGTTTTATTTCCTCTCCTGTGCCATAAATCGACAAGAAATAAAGACAACGACAATAAATTGCCAAACAGCAAGAGATTAGCAGCACAAACTCTTAGAAAGCCACTACTTTGTTATTTCTATTACCACAAAATAAAAGGAAAGTGCGTCCAAAAATAGCCACATGAATTTTTAAAATAACAAATAGGCAAATACCTCACAGCGGGTACTTTTTGTGCCAGAAAGTCCTTGAAAGAACCACCTCAAAGACAGAATATTTTTGGCTAAAAAAGTAAGTAACCAATCATATTTCCCTGAGTGCACCCATGACATTATTTAAAAATAAGGCTGAGCTGTATGATCAGAAAATGTATTTAAATTTTTAGTTAAAGTTATTTTAGAAATATGGGTATTTAAACACAGTCTCAGTGAGAAACTGAATTCTCACAAAACATTTGACCACTTCGGTATCTGGCAGTACCCACTGCTATAAATGCAAGTGAACAAAAAGACTAGCAACAAAAGTTTTTCATAAACTACACCCAGCTAGTGCTTGGCTCAGTTACGCCAACATTAACCCTGTATATGGAAAACACACTCATGATATCAGACGTTAAACTTCAAAGGTAACACTTCCTGAGGGGGTTGTCTGGGGACAGGGTGGGGAAAGAACAGGGAAAAGCTTGAATAGATGCACTGTAACCTGACCACGGGCAAGAACAAAACAAATTAAATGGCTAGTTCCTTTCTCTCCTTCCAAGTAGTGTTAAAAAGCAGATCAGAGAACTCAACAGACTAGCAAGATGGGGAAGAAATATCTGCTAGGTATACCAAGAAGGAGATACTATACTCTCTAATAAGGACAATGAAAGACGAGTCAACTAGAGAACAACTGTGTGGCATGTGGACCAGAAACCTGGAGTTTTTAGCAATGGCATTGAAAAAAAAATCACCCAGAAAAACACTTGGAAAGGAAGATCCATGAAAACCAGTAATGACAGAGATAGAAACAGACAGAAGCAAATCGAGTATTTACTTTCTCATATGGCATTTGCGATGCAGATCTTTACCAAGTTGTGACTGAATGCCAAAATACGCCAGCCCTCTGAAGAGGAACAGACTACTTCTCCTGTCAAACAAATACCTATAGCACAACAGCTCCAGTTCACACTCCACGTACAAACCCATCATTGCTGGTGGGGTAAAATAAGTCACTGGACCATGAATTGCAGCAGTTGAGCCACAGACACACATACTCACTTTCTCTGCCACAGGAGAAAGAATCCTTGGCAGGAAGGACAGGTAAACAACAACTGGCGTAACTAGCATGCTAAACCACTCACGTTGCTTGCGAGTTACGAATGACCAGAAGTCCAGTTGATTTAATATTACAAACCATGACAAGGAAGAACGCAATGATCAATTAGCTTAAGATAGCTGATGGAAGTTTTAGAAGTTAGCATTAGTTATACTGTTCTTAAACCTATTTGCTTAGATTGTGTTCTTCTGGAAGCATTAAGGATCATCTTACTTATTTTTCAACATACAACACAAGTTCAGTAATGAAATATAAGAGATTCTTTAACAGCTGTGCAAAGTCTGAGTGTGCTACAGGGTAATGAGTGCACGGCTTCACACAAGCAGCTTAAAATAGCAAAATACGGAAAACCCTAGCAAACAAAGTGCATGATTTTAATTTAACCTTTAAAAAACTATTTTAATTTTATCTTTACCAAAATGTATTATTTGTATGATTACAACAACTAGGAAAGTTAAATTCAAGTAACACTAAATGCAAAATAACTTTATGTGTGGTAATTCATTCTTCTATCACAGTACAGTTACACACATTGTAAGTGTAAGTGCTTAACAGAGAAACCAGTATTGAGTACTTGGGAAGTGATTATGGGAGCAGTTTAGTGAAATGCATATTCTGCTTGCTTAATCCAATGTTAACAGGCAAGTAGAAAACAAATAGTTTAGTAAAAGCACCAGGTGGAAAGTTTAATTCGGGAGACCTCACAGATAAGAAATAAATGGTCAGAAGTCCTGAAGGGCAGAAATGAGCCTCCATTGCTGGGGAAGGGAAAGAAGAGATTCGGGGAAGGCACAGCACGACAAAGTTTCAAGTTTTATGCAGAATGACTAAGCTAAAGTTTTTTAATTAAAAAGCAAATGAGAAGTTCATATAACACAAGCTTGACAAAGTTCACATTACCATAATATACAAATTGCCTCAAGCTTCAGATCAAAATATGAAGTAACTACCTTATATCCATACATAATATTAACTCCTCTCTTTCACATTATCACAATAAAGATGATGTGAATTTAAATTTTAATTTCACCTGGAGTGAAAGACCTGCCACATCCTCCTAAGATTCTTCAGCACCTTCAAACCCTGAAATCCAAGTATACTTAGAATCCTAGTACTAGGTAAGCCAAAGTCTACAGTACCGTCATACAATTCAGGAGATTTACATTGCAGGATTTAGGTCTGTATCTAATCGGGAAGCACCAGAGAATGGTGGCAAGTGATAAAAATAAGATCAAGGCTTTTTTACGTGTAAATCAAAAATGTTGCTTTTTTTCCCCAGAGATTTTTCAAAATTGTTGCAAAGAGAATGCTCTTAAGCCCACATTTACAAAGCTATGTACATGGTAAAATAAAAACTTTTCATATACCCATCTGAAATGAAAAAAAGATTAGTCCTTTTCACTAGATTTCCTGGGAAGGAAATGGAAACAGCCCATGACAAAAAAATCTATCTGTATTTACTGAAAAATAGCTATGCTTTACATGATAGTTTATTGAATATTATTGTATAAGAAACAGTCTTCACTATTACTGTTCAAGGTACTCATTAAATACACAGGAATATTTGAGGAGTTTGTCCAGAGAAAAATAAGTGACCAGAGATAAAGAGGCCACTTCTTTTCCTTCTCAGATACTATACATGCAAAGTTCTTTGATAATAGATTATGTCTTTGGGGAGGGAGGGGGACAATACATGGACAGGTGAGGTAGAATCTATCAAAAGTAACATCACAAAGTTTTTTCTTCAAAAGGACCCCAAGAACTTTTGAAGTAAGTAAACAAACCCACTCCTTTCTGAATAAAACTTCAGCGAAATGATTGAAAAAAAAAAATCTACAAGCAAAGTCTCATTTCCCTCCCCTCTTTATTTATACAGAATTACTCTATGGTATACATTAGAAAGTAAGTTAGAGAATTCTTCCATTTCTTATTCCATATGTGAAGTAATTCAGCTGTACAATATTAAAAAATGGTTTACATTTTAGTTTAAATTTCCTCTCTATGAGACAAAAAAGTTTTTTATACAAAACTATTATTCTTATGAAAAGTATCACAAATCTCGCAATAGAATGGCTGGATTAAACTTTTAGAAAATCATGCTTACCTTTTCTGTTGATATGAACTGAGGCCTATAGTTGTCTCAGTCTGTAAAAGAAAGAAAAAATGATTTTATATACTCCCTCTGGGAAAAAAAACCCCAGCAACTGTAACAAGTTAGTAGATCAGATCTTGAAAGACAAAAGGAGAAGTTCTGATCTGGAGCACAAAATGCAAACTGGCTTTTTCCAATGAGTTAAAGAAACTAAGCCTCAACCAAAAGACTGTTTGGTCCTGGACAAGAACTGCAGTCAGTTCCAGTGGTAGGAACTCCTACAAACTGTAGACAACAGTAATGTAACAACTTAAAAATTGAGAGGAGAAAAAAAAGTCCAGGAAATTATAAAATTGTAGGGAGCAAAAGAAAAGCCTAGCACAGATGAAAAAACAAATTACAAAGAAAAGCAAATAAAACAAATAACAGTCAAGCAATTATCTCACCAGCGTAATGTAATGAACTAGAAAACAAAGAACACTATAATCTCCATCTGCTTAGGAAACTTCATCTCCTTCCCTGCTAATGATCTTCTAGCCTCTATTATTCATACATTTACTAACACTCTGCTGGACGTTACAGTTAATTACGTGAAAACAAGGAGGTTAGGCCATCTAGGAAATTCCAAGTGGTTCAGAAGGCCGAGTATGGAATGTCCTCCTGATACAGCTAATGTTAAAACATACCCAATTTTAAAAATGTCTTCCCACAGGATATGGGGATCAAACTGAGGATTTCAGTCCTCCTAAAGGCATTTCATGGCCAAGACGGATATCTTCTAGGAGTGGGAAGAAAGTTTACAGGTCTGATAAAGTCTATGGTGCACCTTGTCTCATCTGCCACAGTTCACCTCTGGTATAAGGATGTCGTTTGTTTGCAAGGGGAATGCAAATTTTTACAATCTCATTTCATAACTAAAATCAAGTCCTTTGTCTGGGTACTTCACTAACTTCTATTTCAACTACAAATTACACTTTCTTTCCTTGCTTTTCCTAAGATAAATGTATTTTTTCTTAAAATAAATTTTTAAAAATTATTTTTACTTTAAAATTCCTCTAATAAAAAAATCTGGGTTTTTTTTTGAGACGCTTCTTTGAAATTTTATAATTACTATTATTAAATTACTTAATCCACAAATATTAATGTTTGATTCATATCAACGATCAATTCAGGACTATGAATCTAAGTAATGTCTCAGATTTAAAATGAAATTATTTTGTTTGTTGACCCTCAAATTTGTATCAAACTAAAAAAAGCTCAAAGTGCAATATTAAATTTACCAATGTATTTACCATTGTAAAAAAAACCTAATCTGTTTGTAACTTGAGAATTTATTTGCATTTTTTAATGTCTAGGCAGAGCATCAGTGAGCTTTTTTGCTTTAAAACCTCTGAAATAAAGGGGCAGACTGCCTGCTAACAGGATGTTGCATGAGGAAGGGGTTTCACATGAAATTACATTTTGCAGTATAGCATGATCAGTGCTGTATTTCCCCATTGAACAGAATGCTAAGAGACAAGGTAAGTTGTTCAATATTGACAGATTTATTATAATTTAAAAATCAGCAGGTTTTCATTTAAACCCAGTAACTTTCAATTAAACTTACATATTACATTTGTACCATAATTAGAAAAATAGGGCATTTCTTATTTTTCATTAAAATACACTGGCTTGCAAATGCTCCCATTAAATTAAAGCACAGATAAGCTTTTAGTTCAGCTTCTTAATTTCTGATATCACCCTCCATTTTCTATATGCAGTAAGATATAAGCAAATACCTGCAATCTGTAGTGAATAGTTTCAGAATAGTAAGAGAAATTCAATTAAAATGAAGAAAGACAACATTTAAAATCAGTTTTAATTAATTGATGAATGTTTAAGATACGAAACATTTTGTATCTAAAACTTCCTAGGAAGTACTGCCTAACAATTTAATTGATTAGCTCCAAAAGAATTTAATTAGAAATCTCTGCCTTCCATACTTTATTTTTTTCCTCAGACTGGAAAGGTGAGAGCAAACCTACCAGTTTTGAACTGTCACTCATTAATTTTTCAACTTAAAAAATAGATACAAAACTGAATCAAAGTGCATCAGCTGAAAATATTCCCTCTCCATCCAAACAGGACTTATGCTGTCAAAAGCTAGCGTATCACTTCATACAAGCACTTGTTCAGAACATTAGGCAGTGATTTCCTGTAGTTCACAAGAGCATGATTCTATAAACTCAGCAGAATATACATATTGCTTGAGTATTTAAGAAATTGTTTTAATAAGCTTGAAAGTTACTTATAACTACATATGCTTATTCTTATTGTCTATTTTTTTATCATAAACCTGACCACCCTGAGTCACTGTCTGCCCTTCCATTTTTTTAATTGTTATTTTTTTATTTTAAACTATGTAGCTACTGCCTACAGCTTGCAGATGTACCCGTTCTCTTTAAAAACTCATTAGACTACACCTGGCTCTGAGGGCTCTGCAAGAGATGCTGCACAACCTGCTCAGTAGAAACAGACTAGTGCTTGCTGGTAAGGACTAAAGAGCCCGAGTTCTTTGCCTGCCGCAGAGAGGCACGCTGACCTTCACCACGTCCAGCTACCATTGGTCTAGGCTAGCAGACAAGTTGCCCAGTAACTCTCAGCATTTATGAACTTTCTGCACATCTCTGATGCATGTACCAAGGGGCACGCTCAAAGTCTTGATGATGAGGAAGTTTCGGATCTGAAGATCTATGCAATACAATCAATAATGCAGATGTACACAAAAATGACCCAAATCCATTTTGTGTTTTCTCTACTAAATGAAATCATCTGCTATTCCTCCCTACCAAAACACTGCATATATCCCTCTCTTTTTTACTACATCACAGTCATTTAAAGCCATTCTTCTCCCGATTTTGGCAGCTCCATTCTTCCCTGCTGTGTGCTGACTTTCCTGCCTACTGGAGGGAGAAAGACAAAACTTGATGAGGCAGCATTCCTGTGAAATACTGTTGTACAACTACTCTGGTTTGAGCTGGGATAGTGTTAATTTTCTCCATAGTAGCTAGTATGGTGCTGTGTTTTGGATTTATGCTGGAAACAGTGTTGATAACAGAGGGATGTTTTAGCTAGTGCTGAGCAGTGCTTGCACAAGTCACAGCCTCCTCTGTTTCCCACACCACCCCACCAGCGAGCAGGCTGGGGGTGCACAAGAAGTTGAGAGGGGACAAAGCTGGGACAGCTGACCCCAACTGACCAAAGGGATATTCCAAACCATGTGACATCACGCTCAGTATATAAAGCTGGGGGAAGAAGACAGAAGGGGGGTACATTTGGAGTGATGGCGTTTGTCTTCCCAAGTCACTGTTATGCATGATGGAGCCCTGCTTTCCTGGGGATGGCTGAACACCTGTCTGCCCATGGGAAGCAAGGAATTAATTCTTTATTTTGCTTTGCTTGCGTGCATGACTGTTGCTTTACTCATTAAACTGTTTTTATCTCAACCCATAAGTTTTCTCACTTTTACCCTTCCAATTCACTCCCCATCCCACCAGGGTTGAGGTGTGAACAAGTTGCTGTGTGGGGCTGAGCTGCCAGCCGGGGTTAAACCACAACAACCAAACTTACTCTATGAAGTTACAGATGTATAAACACCCTTACCAGTGTCCTTGAAAGTGCATTATTCACTACAATTAAATACAACCTTCCTTTCAGTAATTTATTTTTCTTTAGAAACATAAGCACATAGCTAAATTACCAGCAGTTACCTGACAGTTAGATGATGTAGCTAACAGGTTCGGATCCTATGACAGGGCAACCAAAATAGTCATTACCAACACTGTCCCATCCTTGACAACTAGCTTTGGCTCTAAGAAGAAAGCATGTTCTATTAAGTTTTAAATTATTCATTCGGTAGAGAAAGATGCCCTTAAGCATTGTAACCGGCAGTCAATACCCCCAATATTAGTCTTAGTCTATGATCCTACCCAGGCCAACTTTTAGACACAGGACACCAGAGATCAAATTTAACTCCAGAAAAATACAAAATCAAATGGAAATACACATCACTGACAACAGCTGAAGTACTACATACTACTGCTACTGGGAGTTAAATTCTCTGGCTGATCACATACAAAGTTTCCCTGGAAAATTTCTGAAATTACAGATTTGCTATGAAAATGTTAGTCTAATATCTGTACCTAAAGTTTAAAACCACAAATCACTCCGTTTTTAAGGTAGGACATTAATGATGTAGGGCATCCTATGTACAAAATATATTTAAGAGCAAATATCCATCAAAGAGTCACGCTCATAAGGGAAAGCCTGGTTTTTGCTTTCAGATCTGTTAAATACAAGCAAAATGATAAATTCATTTCACTGACATGTTTTGTGTTTTGAGCAGGGGGTTGTTTGCTTTCTGGTTTGTTTGGGTTTTTTGTGAGTATTTTGTTGTGTGGGTTTTGTTTTGGTATTTGTAGGGGTTTTGTTTGGGTTTTCTTTTATTTTTTAATTCAGGGTCAATCAAGAGCAAAGAAATAGCATACCAACTTCAGCAGCTCATCAACCATAGCATCATGGAACTAAACCAAAAATAAATCTCATGTGGCAGTTTCTATAATTACCACTCATTTTTATTACACGTCAATCTTTTAGAGTCGTGCAGTAAATAAACACATACAAATGTGTTCAGTTAAAAAAAAAAAAATATTTTGAACATGTAATTTCATCTTCAAGTAAAGTTGTGGGCCTACTGTGCTGCAGCCTGGCATGCTATTTTTCTTGTATGACTGCATAAAACTGTCAAATATAAATGCCAAGAACTAAAACCACGTACCAGATCAATCCACTATTTAAAGGATAGTTTTTGTTGAATATTGCCAGTTTATCAGATAAAGAGAAATAAAATTATGTTCTTTAACAAATACAGTTTATTCTTTTCTCCTGTAAAGCATACATCTGTAGTAGAGCAGGATTTGCAAAATATGATTTATGGGAAAATTTTATGAAATATTATCTGTACGCAAGAAGTAGTACAAATAACAATATACTACCTTGCAATGTCAGATCAGGAAGAAGGCTGCAAGTGCACACTACTGGTATTTCAAGAGACACAACAAGTTAAGTTACTGGGGGAAAAAAAATTCAATTGGAGTAATTTCCGGATCCAACTGCCTGCCTAACAATAAAAACTAATGTCAGCACAAAAGAAATTGCAGAAATATACAATTGAGTGTGAAAAAGAAGTGGGAGAGGGGGAAAAAAAAAAATCACCCAATTCTACCAGTACTGGGTGTTTACTATCCTTCCACCCAAAAGGCTGTGTTCAAGTCTTGGAGAGTGATGACTTTTTTTATCAACTCTTTTTTTTTAAAGATAGGACATGCATTTAGGCTGTTGCTACTAACAATTGCATGCCTTAATTACCTCTTATATAGCCCTAGAGATATAAAACTATAAACCAAAGGGATTTCAGAATAAAGATCTTGAGACAACTTGCACACAGTGAGTTAAAAAATGTTTAGGCAGTCAGCCANGTGTGAAAAAGAAGTGGGAGAGGGGGAAAAAAAAAAATCACCCAATTCTACCAGTACTGGGTGTTTACTATCCTTCCACCCAAAAGGCTGTGTTCAAGTCTTGGAGAGTGATGACTTTTTTTATCAACTCTTTTGCACCAGTTTCAAGACTTAAACAATTTCTTTCCAGAGCCTCATATCCTCAAGAAAGATTTCATAGAGAATCTGTATGTGAAAGCACACCTTTCAGACTCAGTACAGTTGTGGAATGATACCACACAACTGTCTTGCACACATGGAGAATCAAAACCCACACCTTACAGTCTGAAGGCTGTCTCTAAAGACATGTTAATCCTAGCCAAAAAACAAAACCAAGAAATCCCACCAAAAACACCACCAACAAAAAGGTTAGTTTGTTATAATAGCTATTCTTTGCTTCTTGGTAAGAGGTCACATTACCTAGCACTACATTCAGTCATCTAAACATAGGCATCTGCTGCCACTTGAGATTAATGTCCTAGGGCAACCTGCCTGCTCTCAGACTGACATCCAGAAGGGCACACAGTTTCTCCTGTGCCATCTCTGCCAGATCCACGTAGATGTCTGGGACAGCCCAGGGCATCTCAAATAGCACTGGTTACCTATGTTTAAGCAACTGAACTAAAGACCTAAAGCCTTAAACAAGGTCAGCCAGGGGGTGTGGAGCATGGGGCATGAAGCAGGGAGGCCCTCTTAGTCAGGACCTGAGGTTTCTGAACACCAAATACACATCTTTAATGTTACCAAAATTCTCAACAGCCAAAGCTTTCCATATTCCTACACAACAGTATCCACAATAATTCACAAAACTCTTTCAGTCTGAAAGACTCTTTGAGAACATTTTACATATTGTTATTTTATAGTAAGCCTGGTTCCTTGTAGAAAAGCTATGTGGTATTTGCAACTAAATGTTGAGACAGCTGTAAAACTGATGTGTAGATAGCAGTTTTAACCTTCACTGCTGCATTCACGAGCTTTACGCTAACAAGGATAGTTAAAAGAAACATAATTAATGATGAATATCTTGCTTAAGGTAATGAAAAAAATGGATGCTGTAATCTGAAAGGTAGCTGAAAGTAGACTGCACTGAGTCATTCTTGCCATGCTTTTTCATGACCCAGACTCGCATAAGGAAACAAAAACATTAGTTGACTTTAGCTGATGCAACACATGCTATAGATGTTAGCTTTGCAACAGTCCCTTACTCCTGGGCATCAATTAATTATTTTTAAACTAAAGCCTGGGGATGGCAATTCCTCCTGTACAAGAAGAAACTGCATTTTTTTTCTGAGCAGCAGCAGGACTTCAGCTGCTCACAATCAATGGCAATGAACTGAGATGGTTTTTATTCTTTAGAAAAATCACACACATTGGAAGGAAGTTACAGAGGCCGTCTAGTCAACTCTTGCTCAGCATAGGTCTAGTTAGTGCAGGTTGCTCACTGCTTTGGGCCACTGAGTTATGGATACCTCCAAAGATAGAAATTCTGCAACTTCTTTGAGTAACCTAGTAATTTTTAAAGCTTTTTTCCTCACATGAGTTTGGAATGTCCCATTATGAAATTTCTGTCCAAAGCCTCTCATCCTTCCACTGTGCACAATGAAAAATCTGGCTCTTGTTAACTGTATATTGCCTGCAGCAATTAGTTTTCCCCTCTGTCTCCTCTTCTAAAGGCTGAAGAAACATATCTTAATGTGAGAAGCATTCCAGCCCCCTGATCATCCTGGTATCCCTCTGCTGTGCTTCCTCCGGCACGTCAGTGCCTTCCTTGAACTGGGTAGCCCAGATTGGACACAGTACTCCAGCTACAGACCCACAAGTGCTTAAGGGGCCGGGGTGCGTGTGTGTGGAAATCACACCCCTTATCCTCTGGCTCCACATTTCTTCATGCAGTTCAGTAGGCTGGTTGCCACCTCTGCTACAAGGGCACATGGCTAGCTTATGTTCAACTTGTTGTCTACCAGAACTCCCCAGGCCTTTTCTGCAGTGCTTCTGTCTAGTCAGTCACTGCCCAGCCTGTCCTGTTACACAGGGTTACTCTCTCCCAGGTGCAGGACTTGCATTTGCCTCCGCTGAATGTCATGAGGCTCCTGTCAGCCTGCCAAAGTCCCTCTGAATAGCAGCCTTCCCTTCCAGCGTATCAACTACTTTGCCCAATTTGGTAGCATCTGCAAACTTACTGAGAGTACTCTCTATACCATCATTCAGGTTGCTAATGAAGACATTAAACAGTACAGTCCTCAGTATCAAGCTCCACCATAGGTAACTGACTGTCAGATGGACTTTGTACTGTAGAGTAGACCCACTGAGGTCAATGGTCCAGCCACTTTATTGCCTACTCATGCGGTTTCTATCTTAGCAGTTTGGCTATATGGGTATTAATGGAGAACATATCAAAACCCTTTTGAAAGTCAACATACAATAGGAAAATTTGAGGAAATAAAAAAAAAACCCCAAACTATTTAAACTTTACACCCTGAAAACACTAACACTGATACACCAGAACCAACTGGTTGCCACTTCTGTTAAGATATTTCTTTACTGTGCCATACAGAATGAAGTACAGATCATGCAGAAAAGACCAAAATTCCTTCAGTAAGAGATCAGCATTGCTGACTCCCACGCATGTAACTCAGTCCCGCAGCTTTCTTGTTGCAAAGCTACAAGTCATGTTAAGGTTCTGCCTATCTGACATTTAGGACCATTGTAATTCTCATTACCAGATTTGTGACTAGCATTTTACAGCAGTTTGTAAACAATCCCAGAAAATATGTATTAAGTACACATAAGCTCACAGGTTTTCTTTTTCCCCTATTTCAGCTATGCTACAAACCAGTTAAGTATCAGTAAAATAATCTTTAGGAGTTCGCCTGTAAAAAAGCATTTCATATACTTAAGATTATTGCAGCAAGTGGAAGTGTAATGATTCATGTTAAGAGAATTTGGACTGAAGAGTCTTCCCATTTTCCTTTTTCACTGTAGAATACACTACTTTAAAAATACTACAATATAAGCAGAAGTACTTCCAGAACACTTAGTCTGAATAGGAGATTGCTCAATCAGGAAAACAGTGGCCTCAAATACATTGTGCAGAAAAACATTAGATATCAAGACAAGAGCTCCAACAATAAGTAGAATGACCTGGGAAACAGACTTTTATGAACTAAAAGCAAATGAAAACTTTGCTCTGAAAAATAAATTTTACTTTACTGTTCACTTTCCAAAATAAAGTCCTGAAAAAGTGAGCCAGTATGTTGGCTTAACATGAGAGGATTAATTTATTAAAAGTAACAGTAGTAGGTTATTTCAGCACTCCTAATACTTGCAGATGACATCATTGTCAGGGACCTGAAGCATCTCAGGTCTGGACAATGGTTCAAATAATCAGGACACACGGAAGAGACTGCTGACGCTGACAAGGCAAAGTTCAGCCGAAGGAGAGCTCAAATCTAAAACTCTGAATAATAGACTAAGTGGTAGTACACTAAAGAAAACAATGTGTCTGGAGAGCAAAGTGAAATGCAAACTATGAGAGCAAACAAAATGCTGTCAAAAATTCACAACTCATTTTGGAATTACTAAAACAAGTGTTATTATACAGGGAAGCAACTGCTTTGTCCTTCCTCAAAGCCTTGGAGTACTAACGTCCCAATTAAACGCTACGCTTTAAGTAGTGTGCAGATAAATAAAAATCCAGCAAAGAAAGTTATAGGGTGTTTTTAAAAATGTGTGAAGAAGCTATAGGTGTCTTTTAGTACAAAATCATCACTATGAAGAGATCAAAAATCCTAAAAAAAACTCAAGTGAATATACATTGGAGAAAAAAGAAGCAGCAAAACCAGCTTGGGCATGAAACAATATGTACTTAAGGAAACTTGTGAAATTTACTGCTCTGAAGGTTTTAAGAATGGAAGAGCCAACCATCTGCCAAGGGCAGTCCATCTACACACAACGCTACCTGAAGAAAGTATTAGATGATCTCCTGAGGCCCATTCCAACCAAACAAATCTATGACTCTGAAGTGCCAACCTATTATACAGACATCTGCAAATTGTCCGCTATTGAACCAAAAAACCCAAACCCTACATTGCACTGAGTAATGGACAATTTACATTAACACAATTGTTACTCTATGTTCAGAATCTAAGTAAATTATTTGAAGAGTTCAAAAAGTTGTGGAGTCCTTAAGGGACTGATTCATTTGAAGAACAGATAGAATTAGGAAATTTTGTCATTATTGTAGTTTAATCCATGGGCAGAAGTAGCATACATTTATTTGGATATAAACCTTTAATCTGATTATGTATGCTAAAGAATGAAATTCTCACTTTTCCTCTGTCAAGACAGAGGGCAAAGCTACACGGTGTAGCACTTTCTAACCCACATACATGAAGTCCACACCCAAAAAGTACAGTCTCTACTTTGATAGTGTTATCCACTAGCATGAACTAATAAATTTCCACTACCAGTTTATTTGTCCTAAATACAAGAGTTTTTAACTTTAAATATTTAAAGATCTATGCTCTTCCAAAAAATAACTGTTTTAAGTCAGTCTGGTCAACACATTTCATTTATTTTTTACAACAGAAGTCCTAAAATGTGATTGAAACACATAAGGAGTGTAGTCCAAATATGTACAGGACATACTCTAACTGGAGGGAGCTGGCAGGAATCCCTAATTATTAAATGATTTAAGATTGGGCATTTGATTGGACTTGGAAAGCAACACCTTCAAACAAGAAAAGGGCTTGCTTCCACTTTAAAGATATCAAATTCTTTGAAGGGGGAAAAATAAACAGACTGGAGATGGCACTGACACTTCAATGATTATTAATCATTTTATGCACTGAATTGGTTATTTTTCATACTAAAAAAAAAAGCTTCCTGAAGGTGACATAACACAGACAATACAAGGTTACTACTACATCATCATATTTGTGCTGTAATGATTGATGACTTACAATCAACAAACACTTGTGAAAACTTACTGAAAGCCTGAAAGAGAAAATTCAATGACATTACAGTAGGTTTAAAACTTTAGTAACTGCTGGTCACAAGATGTAAATCTGTTTTTACAACAATGTGTTTGCTTTGGTTTTATTTTTTAATTGCAGTAACGAGTCACAAGAGGTCACCATATTAAAATCTACAGGAAAAAAACAAATAAATTGTAAGCTAGAGAAAACATGCTGTATCATTCTGATTAAGAGGAATTGGTTTCACTTACATAGGTATTTTTGGCTTAAGAGCCACAACCATAATATACAACATATCAACCACTTATTAGAATTGTTGTCTCTCTTGCTTTGTTTTAAATTAAATATTCAGCAGCATATTAAGATAAGTGTCAGCCAAATGCAACCCAAAGCACCACAAAGTTAACACTGCAACACTCAGAATTGCTTGACTTTGTCCCGCCATAATATTTAAATTAAATTTCCTGCCTCTGTTGCATCTCGAAATAAAATTGGCACGATTAACAATCTGTTTCACTTTTCCATCTTTATATGAATTGTTGAGGGGGTTCACAATGGCACCATTACGTTCTAGTCCTGAGAACTATAGTAATTAATAGAGCACTAAAATAAGTAAAGAAGGTAATTTCAGATTTGTNTTTGTTTAACTGCAATCTCTTCTGTCACCAGTTTAGATAATTTTGAAGGATTTTATCCTTGTACATTATAATCTTCAATTATTCTTAATCTTATGTTATTCTTGACTTACATTAAGGACCAAGCAGTGGAAGAAGGAAAAAAAAACCAAACAATGTAGGTATGTGGGAGAAAAAGAAAAATCATCATCAGAAATCTGAAGCAAGTAATACTATCACGATCCCAGAAATACACAGCTTTTACATTTGTTCACTCTTCTAGACTAGA
>VXBO01001765.1:935828-957724 GCA_013400135.1 Rhinoptilus africanus | reverse complement strand
TTTGTTTAACTGCAATCTCTTCTGTCACCAGTTTAGATAATTTTGAAGGATTTTATCCTTGTACATTATAATCTTCAATTATTCTTAATCTTATGTTATTCTTGACTTACATTAAGGACCAAGCAGTGGAAGAAGGAAAAAAAAACCAAACAATGTAGGTATGTGGGAGAAAAAGAAAAATCATCATCAGAAATCTGAAGCAAGTAATACTATCACGATCCCAGAAATACACAGCTTTTACATTTGTTCACTCTTCTAGACTAGAAAGGAGGTAGGAAATGTAAACAAAGCACTGCACTGGTAACTAATGAAGTTACACCCAGTCACATGCCATGTATTCTACTAATTTAAGCAATTAATTGCTTGCTTCTTTCTCCTCTCCTCCCTCTCAGCCAACCAGGAGACTAACATCAAGGAATTTTAAAAAAAGATGTTCTCAACATAAACACAATCCACAAAATGCATGTGTATGAAATTCTAGCCAATAGAACTTCAGAACTATGTAGCTCAAAAGTATCAAGCCATGTTGCTATGCATTTCATCCCAACTACTACCAACATCACAAAACATCAGCATGCATTCTTTAAAGTTAACTTTTCATCTGTTTTGACTCACATCAAAAGAAAGCTGACAAGAATGGCATCAGCAGACCTGAAAAATCCATATTTGCAACTACCTCACTGCAGTAACTTGACCTGTCTTTAAACCCAGTGGCAACTTGGTCCCAAGGGCTGCCTTTACATTTAGGCATCTTGCAACACTTCCCAGTTCCACTAGTTGTGCTATCCAATTGCATCCCAACTCTACATGAAGATGAGTCTTTACCACAAAGCATCTAACAGTTTTTCTGAGGAAAAAAAAACAAAACTGGACAAACAGGCCAGGCAGAACCCGTAGTTAACTCCATCAGTTTCCTGACACAAAAGACAAGGGAACCAGAACCTCAGGACGCACCAAAGCATATTGTTGAAAATAACTCTGGAATGTCGAAAAGGTTTTTGGACTGAAGTTTGATGCTTGCTTATTTTCAGAAATCCACTCATCCATGAGTTTAAAAAAATCAGCTGTCTTAAAGAAGACGAAACATTGCTAGTTCAGGTAATTTACTCAGACTACATACCTGTAGTAGGTCTCCTTCATCAAAACGTAGCATTTCTATTATGCCATCCGACTGGATGAAAGCTGCCAAGAAAAACAAAAAAATTAATAACTTAACAGCAAAACATTTAGTTATTAAATTAAAAAGAGCAACTTAAACATCTAAAACCTGCTGTACCTCATTTTGTAGAAAGAGCTGTGACAAACCAATATAACAATGCAGAATCAAACAAAATACCAAACACAAGTCCGGGAAGCTAATTTTCCTCTGACAGATCCAATTCCAAAATATTAATATTTAGAAGTACCACACTTCACAATTCAGTCTTTTGGCATAAAAATGTTTAACTCCGAAGGGAACAAGTTCTAGGTTCCCTAAAAAGACTGGCTGTAAAAAGCTAAGTCAGTACTTCAACCAATATGACTGACTGGGTACCTAAACAACTGTGTTTAATACATCTAAGTCCACAAATAATTCCAACACTTACAAACAGAATTACAGTTTCATCTATACACCCAAAATCTTTACTGAACATCTGGAAAGCCTCTTTCACACTGTTCCCTAATCCTCAGCATTGCAACAACTCTCTATCTTGACAGTAATATAATAAAATTTGAAACAGTGTGGAAGTGTTTGCACCATATGACTACATTTGATGAAAATTTCATGCCTCAGTCACATATAAAGTCCTCAAATTAAGCACTGCTCCTCCACTCATTTCCTCTAAATGTTTGGTAAGGCAATTGTTCTTCAGTTCCTCTCAAGATGTAGGGAATGCTACTTTCTTTTAAAGACAAAGAAATAAGGCATTGCCCTTCCTGTGAAATATAATAATCTGTACAAGAATCAACATGAGTTAAAGAGGAAAGTTCAGAGGCGCCTACATTTTGCCCCCCAAACTATCCACACACACAAAAGCAGGTCTTTAGGACAAAATACAGTAACAACCTCAAACCAGAAAATTGTTTAAAAAAACCTCTGCCTATAAAAAACTCCTCCCCTACCCTACCACCTTTTTCCATGACTGCCTTTACCATTCAGCTATACGAAGTTGAGAGAGCAGTAACACATCCCTCTTTCTGCAAAGAGGAACAACTTCAAAAGGAAGAAGTTAAAGATTTCCCAGCACACAGAAGCACCATGTGTGCTTCTGGAACATGGAATTTGAATCACAGTCTGAAAAAGGAGATTTAAACCTTCATCTCCCACTTTGAAGGTCAGTGTTCTAACAAAAACAATTATTATAAGGTCATCAAAATTGCCACAACGTTCCATAATGTTTTAAAAGAAAAAGTGACATTACTTTCAGAAAGCAAAAATAAGAAAAAAAAAGCACTCTCAGCAGACAGGATTAAAGGCACCTAGCAAACACAGAAACACTGGTTTTGACACTTATTTGTCCCAAGCATTTCCTCACTGCCTGCTCAACACCCAAAATTCAAGTTGCTACTTAACATACCACTGTTTGCACATCTCAGTCTGCATCCCTGACTCCCCCTATATTTTTATACCTTCTCCTGAAAGGTACAAACTCCACAACATTGCTTTCATGTAACCAAAAATAAAAGTTAACATAAAACAAAGATTGCTGCTGTCATCTCCAAAAGTCTCCTTCAGCATGCAAAAAAGTCACCACACCTCAGAATTCTAGTGTTTAGTGCCACAGGCTGAGAAAGCAGCCCAGCTTGTGTGGAAGTGTAAAAATCACTGCAGAGGGGAAGGGGGGTGGATCTCAGATTATAAACAATTTGCACGTCCTGCAATATTAACAGTGGCATGAGCAGTACTAGTCAGTCATCTTAGAAGATTTTTTGTGTATTGATTGTGAAATTTTTTTGTGTATCACCTGAATTATTTCCAAAACAAAAAAAAAAGTGATCCTTAACCCAAGAACTGGGGATTTGGTCAATCATTGATATTGAAGAACTACACAGAACACAAGGCACGAGATCAAAAAAACCCCAACAAAACAAGAACAAAACAGCATTTAAACAACTGTTAAGAGATCAAGTCCTACAGCTTATGAAGAATTGGGCTTTTAAAATTTAAATTACTGGAGTAGGTCTATCAGTTTAAAATTTAATCCTAGAAACAAAAGAACAAGTGGATTCGTATCAATTTAACTGCCAAGACACTGTAAAACATTCAAGTCACTGTTTAATTTTGTCTTTAAAACCACTAAAAGGAAATAAATCTAAGTGAATTGCAGAGCAAGACCTAAGAAAATGAAGCTTTAACATGTCAGCTTAAAAAGCAAAGTATGACAGTTAAAAACCCACTAAACTACAGATTAGTTGATATGGGAGGGAAATCCTTAATTTTTAATTCAGGGAGAAATCCAGAACAAAAATACATTTTCTCATGTATTTGATTTATTGCAAGTTTAACAATCACAATTTAATAAAAGAATTTATCAATATAAGCACACCTTCCTAACAGTCAAAGGAACTGCACCTCTGAGGTCGGGCTTCTTCGCATTCTTTCCTTTTCTAGCTGCCTGTTTTGGACACAAAGAATATACAGAACTTGACTGTGACATCAGGCTCAAACAACAAAATTAATTAGTAAACAGCCTTTTATATTCATAATCTATCAACAACCAGTAAAACCTAAAAGAGTATCTCATTGAATCACAGATTAGTATTTTCTTGAGGCTTTTTCCCCTGTTTTAAATATGATACGCTGTAGGTTCAAAGAGCAGAAAGTAGCAACAATTCTCCCACAAGGATAAGACACAGAGAGCAGCTCACAGGAACAAGCCAGAGCTTTCTGCCCAAGCAGCTTGAACGCAGGCAGCCCTTCTGTAAACCCTGCATACTTTCTCAGCCACTCTTCAGTTATCTCATCTTTGTTGCAATTTACGAACAAAGCAGCAGATGTTACAGAACATTTTGAGCGGATGACACTGTTAAATAGAAGTGCCATTCATCATTATATCATTTAAGAAACCTTTTCAGGGAGCAGATGACGGTTACTGCCAGGTGAAGTCAGACGCACTGCAAAGCTTGGCTGCTGGCCATTTTGACGCCGTTGCATCTCAACTGAGACTGTGATGAAGTTTCTGTGGTTACACCTTATACTTCGTTTTAGACCAGCTTTCAAGCCTTTGTTTCTACTTTATCAGTTATTTCATCAAAGCAAGGAAATGACAAGTAAATACCTACACCTTTGTCAGATGAAAGTTTGTTTTTGCAAGCGACTTCTCAGACTCTTGATTCAGGATGAAGAAACGAGTCACCTCATTCAAATGAGGCAAAGCTAATTACATTTTTAAAAACTCCACTGACGAGTCATAAAGAAGCGCCCAAATCCTCTGTTAAGAGCAGCTCTCAAACTGTCCAATATGGACCACAGAGAGGACAAAGGCTGCTTCAAAGCAAAATGCAGACTGCCCGAAGAAGAGAATGCTTTCTTCTGGGTAGTTGCCCATTCCAGATTCAGAAGCAGTTGCTCAATGTTCACACTTGCAGCACCTGAGCTAAGTAAGTTCACCAACTTCTGCAGAGTACATCCAAAAATAGCCTTTTCTGTCCTTCTACACAAAATATGTGTGTCATCAATAGAGAATAGGTTATTACCAATGCCAAAAGACTCTGCGAGCAATTAAGTATGAGATCACTTGGGCATGCTTTATTAGGTGAACCATTCCCCATGCTACAAAGGAAGATGACTGTTTCTGCAAAGTCCCTAACAATTTCTCCTAGAAAATCTTTTTCCCAGAGTCCAGGCTGATACCATCATGCTCCATTGTCAGTGTAATATGGTAGCCAATACTTTAATACTCTGGAATAGTAAACTGCAGCAAATTAAGAAGTGCTGATTGTGCCATCTCAGTCACCTCTGTCTGCCATGACTGGCAACTGCTACGAGAGGGGCACAACATAACATTTGGGGTAGGAAGCATTTCAACTGTCTCAGCGTGATCTGCCACTGCACAAATCATCAGCTAAGAAGTCAAATTACACATCAGAAAAATAATTTCTTCCTGACCCTTCAGGCAACTGAAGCCCCAAAGGCTGATTATAATAGTTACTAGTCAAACTTCAAATGTTACTAGCACGTTCACAGCCCAAAGAAGGAAAAGGATGAAGTTTCATATCCCCATATTTCAAGGCCAGAAGAATCACACTCTCCTTTCCTCCTCACCTATGCTGAACAGAATATTTTCTTCTAAGAGGTGTACACAGATCCCTCTCAGCAGAAAAATCTTTATCCTTTCAAGCACCTGCAAGAAGCAAATTTATCAGATTCATGAGAGTCCATGACACTTTCAGTCACTCTTACTACTAGGATACCAAGTGATTTCAGCATCAAATTCTTCCAACTTGTAGTTTGCATATCCTGGTTTCCTCTTTTCAGGCAGTACATCACTGTTAACAGAAGTGATATAAGCAACAGCAAATGCTAACAATACTGCAAGTTTCATTTTCTGTTTGTTTTCAATTTACAGCCTTTAAAAATGTAACTTTTTTGCTGAATTCAGCTTTTCTATGAAAAGCCCACAAAAGATATCAGAAAAAGAATGAATGTAGGTCTTTCCGCTTGCTCCAAGCACCTTTTTCTATAAAGAGCATTTTCTAAGCTTTTCCAAACTCTTTAAAAACTGGCAAAACAAAAACCACCACCACAGTCATAACCCTTGTCCCTCAAACCACAGCTTTCTGGAACAGTAAAACCACTATCTAGTCATTATTACCAGTAGATTTCTAAATGCTTTCCCCTGCCCTTTTCAACAATATCACAGTGTTTGGTGGTAAACGCCTGAAGTAATGAAAATGGAAATAATAGTGGCCTAAAGAGATGCTGAATTCACCTAAATTGCTCAAAGCTTAAGCAGCACCTTCCCACAAGTTCATATATCTAGCAGCCAAATTTTGCTCAAACACATTTCTATTTTATTGTCTCTGGTCCAAGCCTTTTAAATTTTAGCTTAAAATAAGAAAAGTACAGATCTATAAAGCATCAAGTAACAAGAAGAAAATTTAAAAATGCTATGCTTCTCCAAAGTAAACTGAACTTACTATCAAAATCTCTTCAGTCGACACCAGTCTTTAGATGTGCCTGAACCACACATAACAGAATAAATTTGGATGTAATGTGAGAGCAGTGAATATGCCAAGTCTCTTGGTGCGCAACGATAAAAAAATTCTCCATGGTTCACAGGTTATGAAGCCTACTCTGACTGAGATCTGATTTTTAAGGTGGCTTTGTAAAGTTTTCTTTTATTTAGCCACTGTCAATTTCTTCATTTCAATAGGAATGTATATTCTGGCCTATATGCTTATAAAAACACTATTCTGAATTATTACTTAGTTCTGGAACAGCTACTCCATAAAACAGTGCTTTCATTTATTTTTATGTTAATCATTGTTATATATCCTCTCATATGCTTGTAAGAACTGTTTCCTCCCTTAACTCTTGTCCAAAACAATTTTTTACATTTTCTTATAAGCTGTATTTATACAACCTGGTATCATGTAGTCTACGAATCTGCTCCAAATTCTGGAAATCATGTCCCAACTTACTAAAATAGGGCCAGACTGATTATTTAAATCTCTCCTAATTTACACCAAGTTTTTTAAAAGTCCAGTTTCTAACCCTTTGTCTTAATGACTAAGCTCACTTCAAACTAACTATAACCACATGAGCCAATTACAATATGCTAAATGCCATTCACTTCTGTCTGTGCAATTGTAATTACAGCATTTGTATCCCTACCAGTTAAACAGCTCAACTAAAACTGGACAAGTTGGTTTTAAAGCTTTGACTATGAATTAACTGCTTGTGTGCAATCGCACAACTTCAATCATCCTGAACAGTGGAAAACTGAGTAGCATGTAAAATACAGGCAGGTGGACATAGAATGATAAAATAACATAATTATGAAAGGAAAATTACATTCTAAAAATTAAATACCACACAGATAAAGAAAAAACGGTATTATGCTGTAATGCAAGCAACCATTTTTATCGGCTTCAAGAATATGAAAGTCTGGTGAGCCGCAAGAAAGATGTCCCAGTTCAGTGTTCAACACAACAAAAGCTGTTTAAAGAAAGGCCTGTTTCCAAGACAGGAGAGTTCATGCAGCTATGAGCCTAAATTTCTGCCTGCGTCCCAACCAGTGACTTCATTGGAAACATAAAAGATCATAATCTTATGTGTCCACAAATCTCAAGCAAGAGGCTCCAATAGAGAACCACTAACCAGCAGGCTTCCTTTCCAGCTAAATCCTCTTGCACTTACATAGCCAATTCGCTTGTGTCTTTTCCGGTAGTCCATAATGAAGAGAAATTAATCATTTTTCCAACAGACCTCAGGAAGAGCTATCACAGCCAAGATGGTAAATACACACTAAGTAGTAAGGATCACATGAAAAAATAACTCACTTTTTACACAGAAACATATTGATTCTTTTTTTCTTTATTAAAACCCCTAATTACCATCCCTCAAAAACCCAGCTTGCCAAATTCTTAAATTTTGTTTACATATTAGAGATGAAATGGAAATTCCTAGATAACGCACTTTAATCATCATGTGAAACAAAAACACATTTTATTAAGCTAAATAACAAAACCACAGAATTTTCACTAAACCCCTCAGTTTTCACTACTGATTATAAAAAAATTATTTTTATGACTTTACACAACACATACTCAAGTAAGTTCATATGCACCAACCTATGCCCAAGTTAATACAAGCTAAACAGATCACTTGCACTGCAATGGCTGAGCGCACAACTCACTATTCCACAGTGATGGGAAAAAAAAGTCAAATAATTTAAGTAATTTGCATTTTCCTGCACACAACAGCACAAGTTTGAGTGTAGACACTGTTACCCAACTAAGTCTGCATATAATCTTTTGCTAACTAACTTGTGTAATTTCTGACTTTACACAGAAAGACAAGCTTCTTTACACAGCGAGGCTCTTTCCTAGTAAGCAGAGCTATCACATTGTCTTCATCCACTCATCTCTTTTCCCCTTAGTTAAGGCTGATGCAGATTTTTACGAATTCAGTGATCAATCCTGTTTTTAAAGCCAGCCACAAAATAGAAAGTGACAGCACAATTCTGATTCCGAATACAGGCCCCAGACAAACAATGAAGCTACCACTTCATCTGAGAAAGGAAGAAAGCGGGTCTCTGTCCTGAAATCACAGTTCACACATCTGGCTCACGACATTTGTTTCACGCTTCAGAAGATGGTGCAACTGCTTGAAGGTTTCTTTTATGGAGTTTGAACTGACTGGATGTGTTGTCTAATAGATAAACCCTTGCAATAAAACTACAGAAACATACCTAGGAACAACAAAGCTCACTCAAAGTAACACATACTGGCAGTCAGCTTTTATGTAGTTATTTTTCTAAGAAAATTACTTTAGATGATTTCAGATGGACAGAAAAAAGTATCACACGCTATTTGAATACCTTTATTCTCAGCTGCTTATTCTGTACTCAGCCTGTATTTCCACATTCCAGAAATCTGCATTTTCATCTACTTCAACTGGGGGAATTTTTATTTTAATCTGACTTTTTTCTAGTATGAGTTTAAAAAGTTATCTGCCATTGACCAAAATGGTCAGTTGCAGATGGTTGCAATAAATACCACAAAACCTCACTTAAACAAAAAAATAAAAAAACCCAAATACTACTTTAAAAGTTGCTAAAATACCTATTAAAAACATTTTCTTTAACTTGGTGCTTACTTTTAAACGTATCAATAATTCCATTTGTTCACCCAAAGACATTTAATTGCTGTCTCCAAAATGCTTCTCAGGAAATAATATCCAATTCTGTTTTTTCATGAAGATTTCATAGGGGGTATGAATAAGAACACTCACTTTCAAATTAAAAAAAAAAAGATAAATAATTCTCTCATCTGGAGAAAGACTTCAGTGCACATTATTTTTAAGTCAAAGAGAACAATACTCCTGGCACTCATGGAAATTTCTCATAAATCATTTAAAGAGAGGGAAAAAATTAAAAGGAAGTTAAGGAAGTTAAAGAGAAACCCAACATCTGCAAATAGCATCCTTTTTTCTGGCCTTCTGCCATACAAGTTACGGTCTTTTTATTCTTTCTCACGATGACAATTTAAAATTTCAATATGCTACATTAGGGTATACCTCTAAAATTTGTTGCTATTGAGCTTGTATAGACATAAAATTAATTGGAACTAGCCTCAAAAACAAGATAACCATTCCTGCAATGAGACAGCAGGAAAGCAGCAGCCCCTCCAAGCTATTCTTAAGTCTTCATCACAGTTCAGTTCTCAAACTTTAGATCAGAAACTTCTAATTGTGGCAATACATTTTATTACTCATGTGGCACTGCAAATTGATGTGTGCACAGGTAACATGGATTTATTGGAATTCTAACCTTTTCAGCATACAGAAATATTTAATATGTAGTTTACAAGAAGTGACAGTCAGTTCATAGATCCTGCAGCCTTAGGAGAACAAGGCATTAGCTGACAATAACTGTAACTATTACTATAAACGTCAGCCTTCCAAACTTGCACTCTTATGAAATTCGCCACTGAACAGACCCATGAAACCCACTTACTCAAAAAAACAGATTGTGCCAACATGGTGCAGAGACCTACTTAAAAGATACATTCAAGCTGATTAATGACCTTAATAAACCTACAGAGAGAGCAAGAATTGTTCTCTACGCTGTAGAAAAGAGGAAGGAGAATGGGATTTTCAGAGTTTCCAAAAAACCCCACAGAACAGGAAGGCAACAGCACCGGACAGATACCTCCCAACATCTAAACGCCCTGCTGGCAATGTGAATGCAATCAGGTAAGAGCAACACCTTATGCTCTGTGGACGCTGCTCAGTTTTCAATCCTTACTCCTACCTTGCTGCCTGCTACAGAGCACGCAGGATCTTAACATCTTGACCAACTTTATACAAAGAAACAGTGGCCTACTGAGTGACAGTGTTCCACTCTCCTCCCTTCCCTGATTCCTCCCCCCTCCCCCACCCCTTTTTTTTTAGCCACTTACCAGGGTGGAACTGCATGAATTTACAGAACGAGGGAACTTGGACAACACATTAATTTAGATTTTGCTGCATAACACTTGCAACTTGGTTAAGTTGGAGAGAAGAACCATTGGGAGGGAGGAGCACAGTACCTCCACCCTCTCTAGGTCCATGTGGCAGCTGTTACTCAAGTGTCCACTGGAAACAGCTATTAAAAGAGCAGCAAGATAATACTCTAACTACAACAATCGAAGGTCAAGAAAACGTAGGAAAAGCCTAATGTTAAAGCCCTGGTGTTAATGATGTGGCAGTAATGCTACTAGTAAAGCAGCCTGTTGACTTGCCACCTGGGAACACAGACCAGCAGGAAAAGGTTGGGTACAATGTCTGATAAAGCCAGAAAAGAAATGGGCGGAGAAAAACAACTACTGCAAGTTTTGAAAGAAGATAAAATACAGGGCAAGAAGAATGAAACAAAGAGAGGAATTCAAGTTTTGGGGGAAAAAAATAAATAAGAAAATAAGGATGAAAGTAGGTATATGAACAGTATGCAGAAATTCAGTTCAGCTACCCAAAATACCTTGGAAGCGGCTAAGCCTCAGAAGTAAATAAACAAACTCTTGTGGTCAAACTCTTTCAGAAACTGCTATGATGACCTAGGTTGACACCCTGTGCAACACAGATCACAATTTCACCCAATAATTCCAAATCCTTAGGCTTAGTTACAGAATATCTAATTGCACTTTAAAGATTGTAACCACCTCACATCACTAAGTCGCCCCTTAACTAAGGTAACAGTCAATTATCTTCACACAAAAATACCTCTCGTTCCTATTTTGACATGCCTAGCACCAAGTCTCAATCTAAATATGCACACCTTTGCTAGATAAAATGGCCCTTCAGCATCAGAATATTTTTTTTTCCAATACAGGTACTTTAAAAAGCACAATTAAATAATGCTAAATAAATACATTTTTTCTTCAATTTCCAAGTGCCTTACTCTAACGTCTTTTTCCCCAGAGAAATTCAGTTTAATCAAAGGAAGAATTCATGGGACACATCGAGTACTGGAACTCTGTCCAAATTTTCCTTGATGAACTGTAAGTTTCTTTCAATCTTTTCTCCATCAGATAATGATACTCAGTAGTACCTAATTAGCAGAGTATCTTCACAGGTGAAGATTCAGTCTCTGTCAATGAAAGCCATCTCTCCTTCAGCATCAGATATAAACACGTTTCCCCAAAACCAAGGAATTTATTCATCTTTTCATTATTTTGGAAGATACAGTTCAGCCAAAGCTATATGGGCAGATCATGACCTAGTTAATCTACATGAAAGGCAACTGACGAGGTATATGACAATATAAACGCAGCTATATCATAATATAAAAGTTCCCCACTATCATAGTTTCAGCTAGGATAGAGTTTACTTTCTTACTAGGAGCTGATATAGTGTTACATTTTGGATTTGGGATGAGAAATGGTGTTGAATAGCGCACTGGTGGTTTTGGTTGTTGCTGAGCAGTCACAGCCTTTTCTCCTTCGCACAGCGGCCCACCAGCGAGCAGGCTAGGGGTGCACAAGAAGTTGGGAAGTAGACACATCCAGGACAGCTGACCCCAACTGACAAAAGGGATATTCCATACCATATGACGTCATGCTCTGTATATAAAGCTAGGGGAAGAAGAAGGAAGAGCGGGACATTTGGAATGATGCCATTTGTCTTCACAAGTAACTGTTACATGTGATGGAGCCCTGCTTTCCTGGAGATGGCTGAACACCTGCCTGCCTATGGGAAGCAGAGAATGAATTCCTTGTTTTGCTGTGCTTTCACGCAAGGCTTTTGCTTTACTTGAACTGTTTTTAACTCAACCCATGAGTTTTCTCACTTTTACTCTTCTGATTCTCTTTCCCAACACACTGGAGGGGGAATGAGCAAGCAGCTGCATTGTCCTAGATGCCATCTGGGGTTAAACCATGACACCCACACACGCGCCTTTGTTATGGTCTCATATTTAGAAGCAACAACTTGGAGGGTAAGAGTAGTCTCAGTGCTTTCTATCACTGAATTAAGTAGCAGGATGGCTGGGGTTAGGGTCTCACTAAGATAATGGTCATTTCTGGTACCTCTAGCCTGCCCATTGCTTGCTCCAGAGACCAAAGTTACACCAAACTTCAGTTTGGTGGTCCAGAACACCAAAGCAAACATACGAGAAGGAAATGGTTTCCAGTAAGGACCAAGTACTCCATGTACCCTGCTACAAGAAAGGAACAGTCAAACTCGGCAACACTCAATATTCGGATCTCTCAGTGTTCCCTCAGATATATGGGCTGCACAGATTGTTAAGTATTACTTTAATATATCTTGTATATTAACATGTCAACCACAATCTAATTTATTGTCTTATTACCAGAAGCTAGCAAAGATGGAAACTAATGGCTATATTATACTCTGCATGAAAGATGGCATACAAATATTTCTGTTGAAACAAATTTTTCAAGAGAAAGAATGAAAACTATGGGACAAATAAAGCCTAAGTGATGCATGACTAAAGAAACAAGGAATGGCCAACAGGGTCTTTTTTCTATTCCTTCATTACATTTCTTCAGCGATGCAGCAACACATGAAACTTCTCAGATCCAATTACAACCCCCCTTCTACCAAATTATATCTAAATTACTACTACCATAGAACTGGTTTCACCATGGAGTTACATGGAAACCCAGATTTCTCCTGTCTTACAGATATTCCTATCAGTTGTGACAAAGTTAATCGCAACTTCCAACCAAGTTTTTAAGACCATGAAAGGAGATCCCAAACACAGATACAGAGCAATTCAGGGTGGAACAGACCTTAAGATGTCATCAAGCTCAACCTTCTGCTGAAGTACGGTGAATGCTGAA
Organism: Rhinoptilus africanus; assembly: GCA_013400135.1. Taxonomy (NCBI): domain Eukaryota; kingdom Metazoa; phylum Chordata; class Aves; order Charadriiformes; family Glareolidae; genus Rhinoptilus; species Rhinoptilus africanus. The sequence goes on along the minus strand of VXBO01001765.1, from coordinate 944,737 downwards.
TTTGGATGATGTTGCTAGGCTTTTTTTTAGCTGGGCCTCAAAAACCTACAAGGTCAGAGATTCCACAACCTTTCCAGGGAATCTGTTTCAACATCTGACTGTCCTCATGGTGAAGTATGGTTGCACTATGTCAAGCCAGAACACTGTAGTGATCCTGACCAGAAGACCATAACCCATGGAGGAGCCAGCGATCCATGCGAGAGCTAACCTGAGTAGGCCCACGCCTGTGCTGCGCTGCATGTACGGGCTTGCATTCAGTCCTGTGCTGTGCTGCACATACCCCCTGGCTGCAGGAGGAGCACAGACAGCTCACTGCAACGGAGGAGCCTGCGGGCAGCTCCCACTTGGTACCGGCAATTATGCCACCTGGGTGGCCTCGCCTTTATCTAACAGTGCAGCTAGAATTTCTCGTGTGAGCGTCCTTTCTGCTTGACAGAGTTGTTTTCTTGTAAGGAAAGCCAACAATAGCTTGAGGGACCAACATGGGGTAACCCCTTCCACGGACGTGGTCTGCACAGGACGTTGCACACAGACTGGAGGCCTGCTTTTGCTGCACAACTCAGGGTTCCCAGCATCAAAACAGATGTAAGATTATCTATACCATTCTCCCTTTTTAGTTTAGCTCTAATAATTAGCATTTTCAATCAGATTTTGCAGTGTCCCAGTGCCTTTCTTACTCAGATCATCACAGACCAGCACCTCCGGGTAGAAAACAAACTCTCCCTGTTTCACTTTATGACCATTGTCTCTCAGGCTCCTGCCATGCATCTCTGTGAGGAGTCTGGCTCTATTTTCTTCATAACCTCTACTTTGATATTGGCAGGCTGCCATGAGGTCCCTCCAAAGCCTCATCTCCATGCAGCTTTGGGTCCCTCAGCCTCTCTTCAAAGGTCATGTGCCCACCAACCACCTTTGCGGCCTTCCAATGGGATGGTAGGGAGCAAAAAAGGATGCAGTGGTTGAGGTGTGGTCTATTAAGTGCTGAGTAAACAGGAACAATCGCTTTGTTCAGTCTAGTGGCAACACTCCTGTATGCTGCCGGGGTACATTGCTGACTCATGTATAACATCTCCAGCTTGTATCCCCTGCAAGTGCTTGTTCTGCCCCATATGAAGGGCTCCCTGTTTGTCCTTTTTTTCATTTCACGAAGGTCCTGTCACCTCATTGCTCTGTCCTGTTCAGATCTCTCTGAAATGCAGCCCTGCCCTTGAACATACTGACTGCTCCCCAGACCTGGTATGCTCCAACTCCAGATCAGTGACAAAGATATTAAGCAGGACAGGTCCCAGAATAGAGCCAGGAGGAACTCCTTGTAACCAGCCTCCAAGGCAGTGCACGAACCACCGCTGGGAATAAACCAAAATCAAACATCCTGCAGTTTATCTAGTTGCCTGAATAGTTTTTATCATTATCTACAAATTCCACTTGCAAATATCTGTACAGTATTTTGGTGTAAATTATCGATTCATTAAGAATTCTTCTGTATTGCTAGATGATTTCATATTTATTTACAAGCCTCAGATAACCAGTTTTTAATTCATTTTATATACTATATAAACATCTCAAATGGGGGACCCAAAAATCCCCTAGTGGAACCAGATGTCATGAAAAATAGACAATTTCTTTACTCTGTCTCAATATCAGTACCTTCTATCGCCTCAATATCAGTATCTTCTATAATCTTCAATCTGAGCCAGACATTTTCAGTCTGCAGCTTATCTATTACAAAAATAAAGAAATTTCATAAGCCAGTCACATCAAACTATGCTGAAGCCATACACTTTCACACTGAGGAAACTACCTTGAGATGTTTCCAACAGAGTATGCCTGTAAGGAATCAAGAAAGCTCTCAATTTTCAAAAACTAAAATTCCCTATTTAGAAACACCCTCTTTGAGGACTTTTCTCAGCCATTTTTTTCTTCACTACCACCCTCTTCTACAAGGACCCTGTTCTCCTTCAGGTCTATGGATCTAAAAAGTCAAGCTAATGAAAAAATGGGTTTACAATAAGTTTAGTGGTAACAAGCATTCAAATTATTTAAATCAGCACCATGCTTGTCTACAACTTTGTCTCCTGTTCTATCATGGCTCCCTCAAACGGTGACTTTATCTATTTAACACTGCTATTAGCTGTACTTCTTGACTTTAAAAACTTTAAAAAAACACCCTATAATCAAGGGTTGTTTGGGATCTTTTTAAGTAACTTTAAAAAGTCTGTGCACATTCTGTTACACCAAACCTGTACAGTCCAACATAGATCTAGACATTCAACTGAAAAAAACCCTCAGACAAGCCCTAAGACATCATTGCTAAGACAGATTGCTTTATAAAGAATAGTTAATGGATACATTGATCAAATAACTTCAAAACCAAAGCATGTTGTATTAGTCAGCTAAACAGTCCTATTAAATTACATTTTGTAACTTCATACAGTACATAGACAGAAGGAGCTGTTAGGCACGCAGTTTCATTTCCTGTACATTTCCTTCCATTAAATTTCAATCAGGCATCTTTAAAATCAGTTCAATAACTACACTAAAACTCCAGTTGTTCTTGGATGGTTCTCTACTGCTATGCCTGCCAGGCAGTAAGAGAAGAGGCATTAAAAATGCCTCTACAAGCAGTCTCAGTGAGAAGATAGATTTGGTAAGTGTAGCAGGAAAATCTTAAACTAGTCTAAAACTCCTCAGTTTTTTTTTTCCTTTTCAGAATGGAATACCATTGCAATCCTTCAACTCTTTGCTGTTTCCCCATTACATCCAAGGTTTTTAAAAGAGAGAGAGCGCAAGTGTGCACAGTCCTGGTTTAGTCCCTTTAATATTCCAGAGCACAAGTTATCCAAGCCTGCTTATCAGAATACATAAAAAACAGATCTAACTACTGTTAAATGCAGATGCTGCCTCATCTCCTTGCTACAATCAGTAAATCACTAATTATTCCACATAGACAGTTCAGAAACAGAAATACCCAGCATTCCCACATCACATGTTAAAATTTTACCAGCTGCCTCTAACAAACCCGTATCTGACACAGAATTATTCTTTGCCTGTATTTATGGCTAGAAAGATAAATACTTCCCCTTTAACTCTCATGGTCATTGGTTTCTTTGATTTCCTAAATCAAGCATCTACATTTTCAGTTTACAAGCTTTACGAAATGGAAAAAGGGAAGTTGGTGGGAAGAATTACTGCCTCCGTATCTGGACTGTTTGTTAACAATTACTCCATATAACAAAGGTGGCTGACAAGTGAACAAACTAAATTGAACTAGGTTTCTATTTCCAAATTAACAAGCTAGATCACTAATGCTAAACAAGTCAATCACATAATAAAGGCCATTCCATCAATGCTAGAAAAAATTCTGCATCTGCTTGTGGGAAAGTAACGGAAGACTAGCAAGGAGGATTGCAAACACACTCAAACAACTTGCAGGGGTGTCAAAAAACATGTATATCATACCAATTGTTGTTTAGACTTGTGTGTTGGACAAGCAGAACATCTGTGTTTATACAACAGAGGCCTGTGATAGACTGAGAGGCACTTTATCAAACACGCTTGAGATTCCTAGCCTGCTATGGGAAAGATCCAAGTGGCAAACTACACCTGTGCGAATCCCTGATATACAGGCAAAAACAGCCGGTTTGGTGACTCTCTAGCAAGGATCAAGCTCCCAGGGCCTGTGTGCCTGCTTGTGTGCCTCTGCCTAGGTGCTGCTTTGGAGATCCCCTAGTTGGGAAGGTAGTGAAAATAAATTTATTCTTTGCATTTCAGACGCAGATTTGTGGTTGTTCCTGCACCCTGCCTGTGCCAATTCACACACCTCTATCTTGGTATTAATAATTAAAAATGATTAAATACTAACACAAATTTTTAGAAAAAACAAAAGGGATTTTTAAAACAACATCCACAGGTGACTGGATCAAATCAGTTGCTTCCATAAGAAGCAGCTGGTGCGCCCACCTTTTGGAATTACAGGAAAATCCAGGCTGGAGGTGACACTGGAGGCCTCCAGCCCAGCCACCTGGTCAGAGAGGGTCCAGTTAGAGCAGGCTGCTCAGGGTATTACCCAGTCCAGTTCTGAGTACCCCCACTCATTACCATGAAAAGTGCAGATTTACTTCGAATACTGTCTTTTAGAGAAAAAAAAAAGACAGCTTCTCGCAGCTCCTGTTACACCCAGGTAAGTTCATGCTGTGACTGACAAAGTCAGAGGCACCACACTGGATAGCAGTTACTAGCAAGAGAAATAAAACAGATCTTTATTGACTTATTCTTGCCGAACCCACAAACACAGGAACAAACCAAACTGGTTCCAGCCTGTGCTTCAGTCACACAACTTTTACTGATGGTTATGCATGAACCACAACATCCACCATTCATTGTCAAACTCCATGTGCTTTACCAAGTTTACAGTTTGAAAGATTCTTTATAAACTTAGTAAATCACACCATGGAATCATAGCATGTATTCTTCAAGCAGAGCAAAACTGGGTAGGTTTTAAAATAAAGTGACACACAGCAAATGTCCAAGCTTTTCCACAAAACAGATGAAAGTTTAACATGAACAAATGTATCCAAATGACTCAAAGTAACCCATATTGCAATACTGGCAGTCAACCACAAAAATCACAACTGAAGGCTTCAAATAAAATAATGCCTACAGATTTCAGCTAACTTTGCAGGGGCTTCATCATACTAGGCACTATACAAATACACAGCAAGTTCCTTCAAGAGTTTACAATCCAAGATCGTGAACTGCAGCACACTATCCTTCAATCGACCTCTACAGGTGAGGGTACCTCAGTCTGCCTCACACCTGCAATATAACTGGACGCTGGTGAGGGAGAGAGAGCTGCAGAGGAGGGAAGAGCAATCATTTCAAGATTACCCTGAAGGTCATGGAGAACATGGGGTCTCCTGTCCACTGCTTTACAGTTTTTCCTTGTATTTAGTTTAGCCCAAAGATTTTGCAGACAAGTATGAGACCTTTCAAGCCAAGCACATGATTAGTATTTCTCATACACAAGAGCAAAGACATAGGTGCAAACCTAATCAGCTCTCCCACACTTAAGTTTCAAAAACACAGTGAGACAGCATGGTCAGTTTTCTCATTCACTGTGTTTTCCTCACACTGTTCACCATTTTGATATGCTACTTCAGCTGCTAGAGTGTTTTCAGTTTGATTGAGGTCATTATTCCTGGATCACATTTTGATTTAAGTCAGGGTCTAAACATTAGCACTAAAATAAATGACAGGTCGCTTTATATTAGTTCTGACAGCAGGATAGGACAAACAAGTAGTATATGCAAAGAGTTTCTTATAATGTTATTTTGAACAGATAAGCTTTCTCCCACATCACCTTCCAGCACTAGCCTACTTTCCATAGTCATATGAAGTATCCTGGATTGCCATTTTAGATATTGGTAAAAAGCAAAAAGGAAAAGCTACTTGGCTGAGATTAGTCAGAATGACAAAAATCAAACCAGAACTCCAGCACCCCAGTGCACTGTTCTAATGACAACACCCACCTTCAACTCTTCAGTGATTATTTTAGCTACCATTTACACTCAGTAACTATCTTAGTTTCTAGGATGTTAGCAGAGAATATGTCAAGCTCTAGAAAAAAAAAAAAAAAGAACATTCCACATTTTCACTGACCTATCTGGTATCAGATCTTAGATGTTTAAATAGAATTTTTTTTCCCACATCCAGCACTAGGATGTAACTTCAAAAGTTACAGTTAGGGATTGAACCCAACCTAAATACCAATCTTACTCTAATTGCACCAATGTTGTGAGCAGGTGGGTCAGTAAGAGAACTACCAAAATAAGACTGAGGAGGCTTTCAGTCAGCTGGCCAAATAAGTTATTAAAAAAAAAAAAATTAAAAATCACCATTGTATAAAATGAAGACATATTTTAATATGAATCAGTATATGAATGAATATAAATAAAAGAACAAACACAAAACAGTTCTCAGGTAAAAAAGCATGCTGATGTTAGACGTTTGTCTTCAAAACATTTTACTGACCATGGGGCTTATGGCATTACTATGGCTTCCCTCAACTTGAAATCCAGAAAGCTGTTGTGTGCGCACCCCCCCCCCCCAAAAAAAAAAAACCAAACCCCAAACCAAAAATCAACACAAACCCTGCTAGCCNAACCAAACAAAACCCAAAACAAAACCCACACATGCTTAGATATAAACTGGAAGTTGTCCTCAATCCATGTGGCAATACAGAATGTGCTAATTACAGAAGGAAAGGATGAGCACACAAAAAGCCTGAAAATCATATACATTTGCAAAAGAAACTCTTAAGTTATTTTTGCCCCTCCTAAATGGCAGGAGGCTCTTTGAGACCGAATGCAGAACTTTTTTCCTGCCATGTCATTCTTTTGCTATGGGTTCACAAATTTCCTAAGTGAAAAAAACAAACAAAAATTTTTTACAACCTTCTCAGTCTTACTCATTCCTCAGCAACACATGGACACTGAGGACACAGCTAGACAAAAAAAAAAAAAAAGAGGTTACACTTCAATGTTTAGTCTGAAATAGATAAGTTTTTTTGACTGGTCCACATGCAGTTTTCTCTCCCTCATATTTGTTCAGATACCAGATATTTCCCACGAGTTCTATTTCTCTAGCACAGAGAGAGGATACAGCAGTATCACTGTTCCCCATGAGTTTCATTTACAGCTAGTATACACAAACTATTTCAGTTTTGCTTTTTGCTGTTAGACAAATGGCAAAGTTGTTTGTGTTACATTTTTACCCTCCAAGAACTCTTTAACTAAGATTGGGGACTAAAAGCAGTCACATCAATCTGTAACACTCCAGTATCAATCTTCTTCCTACTCATGACAGCTCCATAAAGAACTTCTTGCTGCTCCTTCTCCATAGAAGCATGAAGCCAGCATTACTCTCTTGTGCATCAGCTCCATCTTTCCCCTTTCTCCTCCTGTACATGCAAGGTAAGAGGAAAATAGTGTCCTCCACCTTCATTTTTCAGTTTATTTTGTGATATTCTGATCTGTTCTTCTCTCACTCCTACTGTTCACTTGAGCACCTGCTTTACCTATAAAGTTTTTTTTTTCTGTAGCAACTTGTCTGGAATACATACTGCATTATGTCTTACTATAGTCACCTTCGAGTCAGCAGCGTAGAAATAGTACAGGAGCAAAAACGCACAACCTCAGTTCTAATTCCTCTCACAGCTTCCTTTCTGCAGCTGTAGGGAAACATGTATGTCCACATTTGGGGGATCAAAAGGATATTCCTAGCTATTTCCTTACATTCAGATTATCTGTTCTCAAACTGTGCCTTACTGCGTTTAACTGGACACAACCTGGTCTAAAGGCCCACTGTCCAAACTGGTCCTTCCTCGCCTATGCTCAGTTACTGCCCCTTCAGACTGGCACTTAGATTGTAGTTTAAGATCCTACATTCAAACAGCAGAAATCTTGTGAAGAAAACATGAGTGTCAGAAATCAGAAAAGAATGAAAAAATCTGTGTTCTGTATGAGAATCAAATTAATTTTTTGAAAAGAACACAAATGTCACCGGGATAAGTTTTAACTAATGGACTGTATCAACAGAAGGAAATGGTATCGGTGCAAACTGTTACATTTTCTTAAAGGAGTTCAATCATATCCATTCAAACTCTGTGAATCTAAACCTGTCTTTGTTTATCCAAGAATGCCAAGGAAGTCCATAGAGAAAAAAAACCCAGTATCTCCTCCACAAATGAATAAAGCCAGACCACGGCCCCAGCTATCACAATCTTTAGGGCATGAAATCAATTCCATCATAGCAGTATATGACATCATTGATAAAACTTATAAACTCATATAATGTATTACCTGTAAAGGAATGCAATCAAAATCAGAGTTGAATAAATAGGTATTTCTGAAGCATTTGAACTTTTCTAGTACCTCAAGACGCTACAGACTGAATTGACAGCCTTACAAATTCTCATCACTTTAAGGACACTGTATCTTCTTCACACTGTTTTCTAAATGTTAAATTCTCTGAAGACAAAGTCAAGAGAATAAGAGTGGCTCTGACTCAAAATTAATGGTATTTTATTATCACCTTAATATCAACACCATCACATTCGTAAAAACAACTTACTGGGAAATTACTCAAATTGAGCATTTCATTAGGAAACAAAAAGCCTATCCACATTTATTCTGATACATGCATTATTAGGAAGCATTTCTTCCCTCAAGTCTGGTCTAGAGACATGTCTACAGCCTCCTCACTAAACTCCTATTCCACATCCTTCTTATTCTTTTTTTGTTCTTACTCTGTTTCATCCTCATGCACCTCATCTGGCATGAAACGTTTCAACCTCCGTCCAATATACCAATATCCTTCAGTGCAGCAACTTGCTTGGAAAGTAAATTCTCACGTCAGCCGAAGTAAATCTGTTTCACTCACTTCTGCAATACATTACATGTATCTGCTGTTGTTTAACGCTGCCACACAACCGCACTTTTAAGGAGACCATGAGTCTGCACCTTGGAAATGCTTAAAAGCCATTCTCAGCAATGCTACAGAATATGCTTAGGTGTTTTGCTCGAGGCCTTTTTTTTTTTTTCCCCCTTGTTAAACCACAATGAAAAGACAACGTGTCAAAATCAAAGACGCTAGAACTTTAAAAGTCCCCCGTCCGACTTTCACTAAAGTTTGGAGGAAACACTGTCGACCTGGCGAAGGCGTCCGGCCCCTGTCAAAAGTTCGGGGAGGAGAAATGGGAGGGGGGGGGTCTTCTCGCTGTCACATCCCAGCGCGCGTTTTTGCCCTTTCTCAGGCAGGTTTGCCCGTCTGTTTGCCTTGGCTCGCTCTCCCACTTGGAAGCCTGCCGCAGGGAAACCAGCTTCACGCCAGAAAGCCTTTTCTTTTTTTTT
>VXBO01001765.1:853492-935788 GCA_013400135.1 Rhinoptilus africanus | reverse complement strand
CGGGGGCATTGGAGGGGGAGGGAAGGAGGGAAAGGGGCGGGGCGCGCTGCGTCTCTCGTGACGCGTCCGGTCACGCAGAGGCGCGGCCTCGAGAGACGCTCCGCCCTCCCCCGCCTGAGGGGGCGGGGTTAGCGGGAGAGGGCGGATGCCCTTTCCCGCTAACCCCGCCCCCTCAGGCGGGGGGGCGGGGCTGTAGCTGGCGCCATTTTAAGTGCGGGCAAGGCGCCCTTTCCCCCCCGCGTTCGGGGAGCGGGTTGCTTTATTTCGTTATTTTATTTTTTTTTTCTTTCAAACATGACTTTAAGACAGGTGTAGGCTGTTCGCGGTTGGGCTCTCCTGCTTCTTTTGTCCTCTTCCCCTGCCTCTTGTAGGGTGTGAGGGGGGGTGTTGCTTGTTATTGTTTCCTTACAGAGGGTGCAGGTGGTTGTCCTGCCCTCATGCAAGATGGCGGCGGGAGCGTGGCAGCAGCAAGGGAGTCGCTGGCCTTGGGGGCAATGGGGGCTCGGCAGGGATGTTTCTCTGTGATGTTTGCGTCCTGTTTCCCACCGTCCTGCTGTTGCAGGGCAGAGGTGTCATCAGCTCTCCCCGTGAGGGAATTTCCCCCCCCTCCCTGCTGCCAGGCCTGTCCTCACAGCACCATTGCCAGCAATAAAACTGGAGGCCAGTGAGGTATTGCACGCCTGAGGCGGCGTGCAAGGAGCTGTGCGGGAGCAAGGGTGTTTGCAGCTGTTGAGGGAAGACATTACCTGTCACCATCCAGGGGACAGGGCCTGTGTGAAATGCACGAAGGGAGTTTGCAGTGGGGGAGAAGGCTCGTCCTTACAAGTACGAGGCTGGTATCTGTCACGCTGATGCAGTGTTGTGCTGGCAAAAGGGTACGTTTTAGCCAATGCTGAAAGGAGCTGCGATACCAGGGGTGCAGCATGGCAAGGCTAATGATGAGTTTGTGACCACAGCCGTAGCTTGCTCTGAATGCCAGCTGTCCGAGATCACGACTGATACTGCCAAAGTCACCTTGAGTAAAGCAGCAGAGGGAAGAGGCTGTATGTCGTACAGACAGTCTCTATTCACTGATGATCTGGCTTAGCTTTTTAGAGTAAAAAGATGGATGCACCCATGCTCCATCCTTAGTCATTATGTGTTTTCCAATGTGATCAACATGTTAAATTTGAAGTGCTTGATCACGTGGTTGACTTTCAGCTGTCACAACAGCATAATAGATTTGGATAGTGTAATAGATCCAGAGTCTCCAAGGGACTGACTAACATACAACCTAAGTAAAAATAGTAACATACATTATGGTTCTTAAACAATCATAACATACACTGTTCTTTATTGTCAGAACACCCAGAAGACATATTGAAGTTCTGGATGCTGTTGTTTTGTTGAACTAAGGCCACAGGATCAACTAGGTTTATGTTCATGGGAAAAATGGAAAGTTAGAAACATTGGGTCAAAGCTTTCCCCAGCAACAGTGATGATTTCCAGAAGATGTGCGAGAAATCAAGTTAAAGGCTTCTGTATAATTACTAAATTTTTTGAACTTGCATAATCTTTTGATCACTGCATTGAAAAAGGACATTAAGGAATCAGTTACTTGGGAGCATGAGTCTCTGGAGCATGAGTCTCTGTTCACAGTTCTCAGAACCAGACAAACCACAGTAAGTATAAAGCCTGATCACTGCTGTGAGCAGAAGCTCACATGTTGACTTCTGTGAGATATCGGTATATGCATCAAAGAGCACAATCAAATCTAACTAAAGAACTCAGAAAGACAAAGAGCAATTAGTGCTGCTTCGTTATTACAGTGGACCCTGTATGATCTTGATTGTACCTTCTTAACTTGGCTTCTGCTGTACACACATTACTTTTCTGGAAAAAGAAGTCAGCTATTTTCTATTTCTCGTAATTCAAATCCAGTGTTGCACAACTGAGCAGCCAGACTTTCTTGCTCTAATTCATGCTGTAGAACATCTTACCCACTAAAATGAATAGGAACTCTAATGAAACTAAGATGTAAGGATGGCAAAATCTGCCTTGGAGTAAAAATGGAAATGCCAACTGTGCTATTAAAAAAAAAAAAAAAAAACCAACCAGGATATAAATGAGAGAACAACTGTGAGTCCTACCATTATGGCATGTATGAATCTTAAACCTTACAGCATTAAAACACTGACATTTTTTAATTGTTCTATATACAGAATGTCTTTTTAAAAAGATATTATTAGATGTTTAGAAAACAAATAGCTCGCAGTACATATTCTCCCTTTCATCTTTGTCCAGAACTCCCACTGTTTTCTGTGCAGCAAAAAACAATACAATATGGTTCAATGTCTGTAAGTGATAAAGGAAAAAGCATTCTGTTAATTTATTTCTGAATTAATCTGGGATATATTATTTCATACATGCTTGAGACTCTTCAAGTTGCTTGGTTTATGCATGCAGTGCATATAAATATTAACATTTGGATATTGCAGTATTGCTTGAGCCTATTGAACAGTTTTTTAAAACACCATTCCTATACTAAAATAAACTATGATGAGACAGAATATGGAAATTATGGAAATGTACTTGCATTGATAAACAGAAATCGTATGAATACTTAAGCACTAACGTTCAACAGCTGACTCGTCAGATGAAGAAATGCCCATTTCTACTGGAGAACACATCAGAAAGACTTTGAAATGTGGAGCCATACTCTGAATTCTGCAACCATTATCAACTTTGTTAGCATGTTTGTTAAAACAGTAAATTTAACACCAGAAGAGTTATGCTCAGTCTACCTTCAGTCTTGCCTACCTTCAGTGGAAATCTGTGTGTATTTAAAGACTGCGACATTTACTGAGCCATGGTAGTTTGTTCCTCCTAAACACACCCAAGTGTCAGCTTCCAACTGTCGTGGAAGCTATCTTTGTTGATAGTTTGTACTCTTTTTCTGGGCAAGGAACCAGAACTGCTAAAATACAAAAGTATGGTTTCTGTCCTGACACCTTTGGTATGGAGGCAGAAACTTCTGGAAGAGTGGCAGAGCTTTAACCTCTTCAGCTGCTGGTACTCGTTGGAACTTATCTACCTGACAGACTCCAAAAGCAATAATCCTATATTTGAACTGCCTTGTTTCTTCTTCAGGGGGTTACCTCTTCTGTGGGACATGGATCAAATCCAGGTGATGTTGCACTTGAATAAACGAGAAATGTTCATGGGGTGCCGTGGAAAATACAGTCTCTTAAACTAGCATTGAGATTTCCGTTGTGAGTGTGCCCTAGCAATGCAGTTGAAAATAAACCAAGCAAAGAAAGAAATGAGGGAAGAGGAGACTGTTGGATCATCCAATCAACCTTCCTGCTAGTATGTACTTATTCCTGGTAGCTTGTTTATTAGTATTTCTTGAATTCTTTTTTAAATAACTAAAAGAATTCCCACCACTTCCCCTGAAAAATTTGCAGAAGCTCTGCGCTTGTGCAGCTAGTAAGATTTTCTGATATTCAGTCTTTCCCCACCCTCTTTTCATTTATGCCTACTTGTTCCCATATGTATAAGCCCAAGTATTTCCTCCATCCTTAAGGTTTGCATTACTTAAGCATTTACTGGCTGGAGACATGCCTCCACCTACCTCTTCTTTAACAAAACTAGATGTATTAAGCTCTTTTAACCTTTCTCTATAAAACCGCTCTTCCACATAATTCTTGCTGCTGTTCCTTAAATTGCCTCATTTGCCTCGACATTATGATGGATTGCACAGAAACGATGCACATACCAGCACTGAGTCTGCTAGGGAAAAATCCTCCTTTCAGAAATGTTTCTATAAGCTTGAGGTGCCGAAATGAGTTTGCATCACTTCAGTGCTTTGCATCACTTGGCTGCATTTTTGTGCACCATAAAACTTGATTAACCACCCTGTGGATCCGTGCTGTGTCTTTTACTTGCCGATACTTCACAGCTCCGGTACTCGGATGGGTCTCTGTGCTGAAGGCAACCCTGCAGTGAGGGCAAGTGGCTCAGGGCTGTCCCCCCCCTGCTTCATTGTCCATGCCAGCTTCAAGTCACTGGAGGGCTTTTTTTCCAGCATTTTATTTGTGGCATTACAAAACTTGTGCATGAAGAAAACAGAGTATATATGATATATTGGGGTTTTAATAGTCAAAATTGTCTACAAGATTTATTTTCTGTGAAGCTTTGTTACTTTTTACTTAATTACTTTATTTTCCAGATAAACAGTGGTCAATTTGCTTTTTTATTACTTGTTTTACTTCTGTTTCCTGTTCACTTAANGGCCCCAGAGCTGGACACAGCACTCCAGGTGGGGTCTCACCAGAGCAGAGTAGAGGGACAGAATCACCTCTCTGGATCTGCTGGCCACGCTGCTTTTGATGCAGCCCAGGATGCGATTTGCCTTCTGGGCTGCAAGCACATGTTGTTGGCTCATGTCCAGCTTTTCATCCACCAGTACGCCTAAGTCCTTTTCTGCAGGGCTGCTCTCTATCACATCCCCCAGCCTGTTTTGCTAATGAGGATTGTCCCAACACAAGCGTAGGACCTTTCACTTGGCCTTGTTGAACTTCATAAGGTTTGCTCAGGCCCACCTCTCTAGCTTATCCAGGTCCCTCTGGATGACACCCTGCCCCTCTGGCACATCTACCGCACCGCTCAGCTTGGTGTCATCAGCAAACTTGCTGAGGGTGCACTTGATCCCACTGTCTGTGTCATTGGTGAAGATGTTGAACAGCACCGGTCCCAGTACAGATCCCTGAGGGACACCACTTGTGACCCCTCTCCATCTGGACATCGAGCCATTGACCACCACCCTCTGGATGCGACCATCCAGCCAGTGCCTTATCCACCGAACAGTCCACCTCACAAATCTGTATCTCTTCAGCTTAGAGAGAAGGATGTTGTGGGGGACCATGTCAAAGTACATATGATAGTACAGCTAAATTAAAATCCAAGATATGTCATAAAATTTTTGTTAACTCATTGAGAAAAAATATCCTTCATTTCTTTAAGAATTTTACATTTTATGAACTAAATGTAATGATCCAGAAGTTACTTTCTCAGAGAAAGAGATGATCACCTTCTGATGAGGCTTGTCATTTAGGATACATGCCTGCCCAATTAGAGCCTGCTTTCAGCTTTGCCATGATAAAAACCATGACACTCTGCGTGATTTTTGTTTACTGGTTTCCTTTAATAAAATAAATGATGCAGTATTTTGCTGGCAATAGTGCTAGCTGTAATATCGCTATTGTGAATGGTGACGTGAACTGTTGCTTTGGAGACCTACCTGGAAAGTTGCATGCAATAGGCATTAACCTCATTCATTTGAGCACCACTTCACATTTCCCTGCTGCTACATCAGCGTCATGCAATTGCCATATCGCAGCCCCTCTCTCCTGCCGTGATCCTGGCACTAGAGTGGGATGCTCTGATCTGGGGTGACCTAATCAGTTGTTTCTGGCATGTAGGTTTGATATATAAAAGGTGGAGGCACCCGGAGGAGGCTGGCTGGAAATGGGCGCTGTGCAGCTGTAGAATGGTGGCATGAGCTCTCTGAGCTGAGTGACAGACCACTGTTACTTGACCCAATGCATTATTAGTGTCCTCATGCCCTGTCCCATGTGGTGCTACACACTGGGACATAGCGAATTTGTGAGATACAGCACAACTGGCTCAATCCTGCTTCAACGTCCAACACAGCAGAAGACTCCAACACCAGGTTAGCTCTGTGTGTGACTACTGTCCATGAAGGGAACTGCTCCCATTCCACCACGTGTTTGTTAGATGCCTTGCTAGAATGTTCCTGACTTTCCAGATTCATTCCCCAAGAGTGCAGTGATATAGCCTCCTTTTGCTGCCAGCCTCCTCAATGTTTGGCAGCTTGGCACAACTGCTGGTGTAGTCGATCAGTATTTTGGTGTGATAGCAAGGTGTGTGATATTTATTACCCCCATGCTTCATGCTGATTCAGCAATGCTGGAACTTTGTAACACAGGACTCCTCTCGATAGTCTGGTAGAAAACCAAGACTGCTGACATGGTATCGTAGTGTGGTACCCTAGAATCATGCTAGACAGCTGCTAATTGTGTTGTAAATACTGTATGTTGATTTTTCTGCTGGAACAAGAGGCATCTAGTGCAAAACCATGCTTGACTGCAGAAGCAATCCACTGATGCATTACAAAGACAGAGAAGAGAGGAAGAAATAGAAAATGAATGGGCCTGAAAAGAGTGCTGACCAACCAAATACTCTGTTCAGCCCAGAGATACACCAACTACATTCTTAAGTTTCTAAAGCTTTTCTGGCTGTTGAAACTTTATTGTAAATCTGTTCTTTCAGTTAAATGGGATTCTAACAAAATGGTGATATACTCAGCTATGTGTATCTTTTCTGATGAGCACATCCAACAATATTGCAATGATGTGCCTGTGCCAAAGGTTATTCATGTCTGGGTGAAAAGATGTTAATACTCGGACTGGTGAAGTGCAAGTGATTTTCACGGCAATTTGAAAATAATCAGCACACTGGTTCATTTATCCAGTTATCTCCATGCAGATTCAGAAGCTCAGCCACAGACACCTCCATCTGAAATTCTTGGCCAGATTTTATTCAATCCCAGATTACCTGCCAATGCATGTGGAACCCAGATATTTCTATGGCATAGGAGGGCATTTTTGTGAGGTGCTGTTGATTTCAATGCACAAGCTGAACAGAGAAGTAGAGGGTGCACATCAGTTGCGGTGGATTCCGGTCGCTTCCTGGGCCCCTGGTCCTCAAAGACGGACACTGAAGTCAGGGACATCTGCACATAGAGATCAACTTGCGGGATGAGGCAGGATGAAATTCTGATAGTAGAATTTGATTAAATGCCCTAAAATTTGAAAGCAGCTCCATCTGTTTCTTCCTGCTTTATGTGCTTGTTGTGTGTCTTCTTTGTCTTTTTAAAATCTCTCTTCTGGAGGAGCTTGAATAGTTTGATGATTAGTGTCTTCTCTTTGCCCTTCAGACAGCTCTAGATATTTTTTCCATCTTAACTGAGTCAGATGCTACATGATATGAAGCCTGAGTAGGTGGATGTCTGGATTTTCCTGTCCTTTCAGGTAGCCTATGTTATCATTAGTACCAGCATTCTGGGTACACACTCTTGGGTGTGCACTTCTTCTTTTTTGGTCTTGTGCTGTCTCTTTCATTTCTGTTTCTGGGTTGGAGTGTATAAATGATGGCTCTTCACTGTTGTCCTACTTCCCCTTTGCTGCTGTGGGTAAGCATCTCTTTCGGTTCTGCATGTTAAAATAGAAAAAAAAATAGATGAGACCAAAAGCTAGGGTGACTCTCATGATGCAGCTTTATAGCTTTGGAAAGACCTTCCCTGGTATTTTATTGCTGTGGACTATGCTTATTATCTCATCTCTCACACTGGGAAATGAAGGCTCCCAAGAATCTGTGGAGATATTTATGGGTGAGGGTTAGCCCCAAGTTCTATAGACAGTACTAGTATGATCATTCAAGGCACTATTCCCTCAGCTTCCACTTTTATTTGTGACTTCCCTGCGTTGTTTTAAAATGTGCTGTGCTGTCATTTTTGTGCTGCAGAGAATGGTATCTGCAGAGCTGAGGTAGGGGGCTCATGAGTGTTGCCTCATCCCTTTCACCCTTCAGAGGAGATACCAGATCTGTCAGGGAAAAAAAAAAAAAGAGAAGTGGCACCAGCTGAGCGGGACAGGAGTAACACAGCTCCTGCAAGAGGTTTTGGTAATAGCATAGGGCCGGGCAGTCCCGCAAACGGGATATAGCTGGTGGTTCAGGAATTGGCTGCAGTTCCCAATGCCAGCTCATCCTAACCAGGCTAGCATGTCCTACTGTCCAGCAAAATTGTATCTAATGTCTGTCAAATCCCAGTCTGCATAAGCTGAGATGTGTCTGGGTGTCAGTCATACCAGTCTTCTGTTATACATCAGAGTACCCAAAGATTCAAAAAGGTGACGTGCTGCCTTGGATGAGGAGCTGCAGTAGGTTGCAGGGCCAAGGAAGCCTGAGCTGAGGCTCCTGAAGAAGTAGTCAGTTTTCTTGAAGAAGTTTGTTTTTAGTAAGAAGCAGCTGCTCTTCTTCCAGGTACTGCTCTCCCATCAACAGCGCAAGAGCTGTCAGGCTTGCCTGTCCGAACTGAGGTATAGATGTCTGGGCATGCATCAGGATGGAGGTGGAATTTCATCTAGCAGAAGGAACAGGAGGAGAACTGAGAGCCCCAAGAAGACAGAGCATTTTGTAACTGATATGCTGTCTGGAATATTAAAGGACTTATACATACCTTAGGGGTTAGTCTATGTGGGTGGGTGTGGAGAGTTTCTTGCCTACTCTTACACTTCGAGTGTACCAGGATGAGGGACAGCTCTGATACGAAAACTGAAACTGCAGTGATGTGGCACTCTGCTTGTGTTTACCGTAACCACTCTCTCTGCAGGATTTACCAACACAGCTCCGAGCTTTTGGCTAATGCAGCTCCCTAGTATCCACACCCATCTGTCTTGCATCCAGCTAGCTCAGACCACAAGCAACTGCATGCAGCACTCTGCACAGACGCTTTTGGTTAGCTGCAGTAGTCAGCTCTCACAATGGCTTCCCGAGCAGTTGTACATGGATACATAAGCGAATTGGCAGCTGTTGCACAGTGGAAGCAAACTGCTCTTGTGACAACAGTACTCTTAGTATATAATTTCATACTTCATAGTATATAATCCCTTTTGGATTGTTCAAGTACAAATGACAGTAGAATGAAACCAATGGAAAAAAAAATAAAACCAGAGCAGCTCTAAACTGACATATTTAAAATTACTTTGAAATAAAATTAAGCTTTTCAAAGACAAATGGTTTTCTTGTGACTCCAAAACAAACAGTAAGCAATAAAATCCAAACTTACTTGTGCAGAAATGATTTAGGTGATGAATGAGGAGGACATGGTCATAGAGGGCTGAGTTGAATAAAGCACACTTGCAAGTTCTTGCAAAACCCAAGTAGGAGGGAGTCCTACAAAACCTCTGATCTTTGTTGCTGTGATAGAAAACTGGGTAGTAAGTGGTCCTGTTAATGTCTTAATCATAGCTTATGCAGAATTTTCTCTTGCTAACATTCTTCTGCTTCTCGTTGTATTGTGACATGGTGTAATTGCGTGAGTGACTCAGGTGAACTCAGTAGCTCTTCCAGGAGGAGGCCTGACTCCTTGTAGGCCACCAAAGCTGTGGACATGTCAGAAGAAAGGGACTAGATGAAAAGCAACCAAGGGGATTTCCTGTCTGGGGACTGTGCAGCCAACCATCAGCCTGCTTTCATGGAAACACTAGTAACAGAAACATCCCCAGAGAATCATTTGGGCAAACAATGACGACAGATGGATCTGTGGAGTCTTACTTCTCCCTTAAGCAACATTTTCTGGTGTTGGAAGTATCTATAAAGCCACACCCCACTTAAAATGAAACAAACAAATAAATCAGTAAGAAGAAAAAGAACAAACCAAGGTAACAAATTAGCTGCCAAAGTACATCCTTGCTTCGATGACCTGCATTTTAACAATAAAGCTGCATGAAAATGTTGCATAGTGGCAGTCATGCCAGATAGAGAGCAAAGATCATTCAGTATCGTAATCAAGAGTCTGAGCCTGACAGGGACTGGTCATGTCCTGAATTTGCGAGTGCTAAACTCGTGATCCTGCTCGAAACATGGTTATTTACCATCCCTTCTGGTTTACCTGCATGTCCCTTCTAAAATATGGGGAACGCAAAACACTTGAAAATATTGGTAAGTGAAGCTTTCTTAGATTCTTGTGCAATTTGTAAGCCTCGTGATCCTTTTTAAGTTGGAAAACTGAGATGCAAAATGATTACAGTGACAGAAAGGCAGGAAGAGGGAACACTGCGGCTTTGAACCATGTTGTTTCTATAGAAAACCTATAAATTTTTAGGAGGAAAGATGAGAAACCATATTTTTGAAATTACTGTCCTTAATAGAAAACATAATTAGTGCTACTGTGCACTGCGCTACAGTGACATTCTGTGAAATTCTCAAACTTGTTAACTACCTTTGATCGTTGATAAGTTGGTACCCTAGTGGCTGCCTATATTGAAAGCTGTGCAAGTTCCTGGAGCACAAGGGAAATCTGAGTTCCTTATAGTTTAACATTTCTTTTCTTTTCATGCTTCGTATCTTTGAAACCAGTGTAATTTTTAGCTCTTCAAAATACAGAGGCACCAGTTTCATTTTTGCAAACCTATGTATTTAAAAAGGAGGGTGTTTAAACAGTGCTGGCAACTTTGTATTTCTAAATGTTAGTGTTCTGGTTTTCATCTAAATAAAGAAAACAGGATTTGCAGTTGAAAATTAAGTTTGTAAGCTCAAAAAATACAGTTAGAAAAAATATGTGGAAAACAAAAATGCTGATTAAAAATATCAATGTTAAAATTGGACCGTAACACCTGCTGCAATATTACTGTTATGCAGTCGCTGTAGAAAGCAGAGTACCGGCACCAGGTACAGAAGCATAGGAATTAACTTTTAGCTACTCCAGCAGGGCAGAGCCCTGTGAATCACACTAGGAACCACAGATCAAATCCTCTTATGTAAACATCATACCAGGCTGGCACTAATTCTCTGTGCACCCTAGGAGGACTGCTGATGTGGCATTCCCCAAGCACGCATTTGCTTTGCGTAATTGTGGGCAGTCATTCTCAGGCACAGGAGGCCCTAAGTGTAAGCCTTTGAATCGTCTGCCCAGGTGAGCAAAAATAGATGGGAGAAAAGCAAACTCTGAATGTGGCCGTGGGCTCCCAGGGCCGCTTCATACACCTCTTGTGGTCACTGCCCTCCCCAGAGATAGGATATCCTTCCCCCAGCACACCAATGTCCCATGCCTGTATCCAAGCCCATGGAGACCCAGATGACCCATCCTGGTCCCAGGTCCCGCTGGATCTCCAGAGCCATGTGGCTGGCATCCCCTCAGGTTTCCCAGCAGTTTTCTGCTTCAGTGCAGATTACTAAGGACTCGCCTCCTGTTTCACACCAATGTTTAACTTGCTGAATCAGGACTCCATGGGCTGATTCAGACCCGGTTTCTGGTGACTAATGCCAGGCACTCCCTTCCTCATAGGCAGCGGTAGCTCCTCAGTGCTGTCAAGCCCTGTTCAGCCAGGCAGCTGCAGGACTGGAGACCACTTGTGCTGCTTTCCCCCACTGAACAAGTGGCGATGGATAAGGCCTTTTTTCAGGTGGCTGGTTTTTCATTTATATAACAGCGTTAGTTTGCAGCCTGAACGTTTTTTAAAAAAATACAAAAATCTGTGTAGTTATACAATCATAAAGCATACACAGATCCTATAGTTTACAGGACTGATCTCAAAAAAAGTCTGAGTCGGGTATAGTGAAACTCCTGATTGATGCTCTTCTCAGTCAGCTGGGACCAGATGTGGAAAAAAGCATATATCTTGGGAATACTTTTAGCATGGAAGACTGTATAACAGGCATGGTTTTATCTATGTAAAGCTGTCTTCTACCAGGTTGTTTTATCATTCACACGTAGAAGTCTAAGACTTAGAGGAGCACTGTGAGTAAAAGCTCTGTCCCAGCGCACATTTGCCTGTCCTCACCCATCAACCATAAAAAGTGTGACATAACACAAACACAGCAGTTTCCCACCAACACAAACATACAGCATCACCACTGGTCATTTTCTGTACTCCTCGTGCAACTTTTCCCTATTTTGTTTAGGGAGAATTTGAAAGTATTAGCAGTTTGATCACTGCTGTGATCTCCATGATTGCAGGAAGCCCACCAGTCCTCAAAGGTTCCAGTGTGGGACTGCCTGCTCAAGTCTGGGGGATACCTGGCATTATTCATTTTAGATCATCAGTGAGACATAAATGCTTGTTCTGCCAACCAGGCCCATCCATTGCGTGCAATTTGTCTCTTGAAGCTTCGGTGCAGAAGCCAATGACATTCCATGAGAGTTAAACCTTCTTAAATAATCTTACAAAAATGCTTCACAGCAGTTTTGGCCTGGGCTGGATCTTGCTCCTGTGGATTTTCTTGGGTTTCTTCTGTTTTCATATCTTGAATTAGATAATTTATCATCCTCTGAAATATCTCTGGCAAATGCATGAATATGAAAGGTGCTGTGCAGAACTTGTGTTGGTCTGTGCTGTGTCTTAATTTGTCAGTGTCAATGTAATTGGATGACCCAGACACCCAGTCAAAACCAATAAGACATTCTGTTCTTGACTGCAGGAAAGTGTGACACTATTTTGAATTGCATTTTCCGTAGTTATTGCAAAGCTTTGACTCAGTTATTGGGGAAGTTATTGGGGATGTTTTTTTCCTTTAATAGTTGCAATATGGGAAGTTCAAGATGATGTAGATGCAGTAAGGCCATTTTCCACCACCCAGTGTAATCCTTCACAGTTACCCTCTGAAACAAGAAAAAAAAAGATGCAAGGGCTCATTGTGATGTGTCACCGATACTACACCCAGTTACATTGCTGAAACCCTTGAAAATGTAAGGAAAATGGATTTAATAGATCATTACCATCTATTCTTTGTCTTCTGTGAATGTTTCCCTAATTTCCAGACAAAGTGGGATCATAGAATCATAGAATGATTGGAGTTGGAAGGGAACTTAAAGATCATCTAGTTCCAACCCCCCTGCCAAGGTCTGGGATACCTTCCACTAGACCAGGCTGCTCAAAGCTCCATCCAGCCTGGCCTTGAACACCTCCAGGGATGGGACATCCACAGCTTCTCCAGGCAACCTGTTCCAGTGTCTCACTAATCTAAATCTACCCTCTTTTAATTTAAAACCATTACTCCTCATTCTATCACTACATTCTCTGATAAAAAGTCCCTCCCCATCTTTCCTGTAGGCCCCCTTTAGGTACTGGAAGGCCTCTATAAAGTCTCCCTGAAGCCTTCTCTTCCAGGCTGAATGACCTCAGCTCTCTCAGCCTGTCTTCATAGGAGAGGTGCTCCAGCCCTCGGATCATCTTTGTGGCCCTCCTCTGGACCCATTCTAACAGGTCCATGTCCTTCTTATGTTGGGGATCCCAGAGCTGGACGCAGCACTCCAGGTGGGGTCTCACTAGGGCAGCGTAGCGGGGGAGAATCACCTCCCTCGACCTGCTGGCCACGCTGCTTTTGATGCAGGCCAGGATGCGGTTGGCTTTCTGGGCTGTGAGTGCAAATTGCTGGCTCATGTCCAGCTTTTCATCCACCAGCACCTCAATTCCTTCTCATGGCTGCTCTCGATCCGTTCTCTGCCCAACCTGTATTTGTGCTTGGGATTGCCATGACCCAGGTGCAGGACCTTGCACTTCGCCTGGTTGAACTTCATGAATTTTGTATAGGCTCACCTCTCAAGCCTGCCCAGGTCCCTCTGGATGGCATCCCTTCCCTCCAGCATGTCAACCACTCCATACAGCTTGGTATCATCAGTGAACTTGCTGAGTGTTCACTCAATCCCACTGTCCATGTCACCAGCAAAGATGTTAAACAACACTGGTCCCAGTAGTGACCCCTGAGGAGTGCCACTTGTCACTAGTCGCCATTTGGACATCAAGCCTTTGACTGTATTGAGTGCAGCCATCCAGCTAATTCCTTATCCACCCTGTGGTACATCCATCAAATCTATGTCTCTCCAATTTAGAGATAAGGATGTTGTGCAGAACAGTATGAAACACCTTGCACAAGTCCAGGTAGATGATGTCAGTTGCTCTTCCCTTATCCACCAACTCTGTAACACCATCGTGGAAGGCCACCAAATGTTTTACTCATCTGCCGTGACGTGCTGTGAAACATTTGGCTATTGTCCTTAGGGTTTGATAATGTCAATCACATTTTTTGTTCTTACTTAGAGCTCACTTTTGATGCCGTGTGAGGCAGCGTCTTGACAAAGAGAAAACCTGATGGCACAGCTGTAGTTTCAAATACTCTAACAGGTTCACTTAGGCATCCTATTGCAAAATGACCTAGTTTAGAGCTATCACAGGGAGTAATTAATCTTTGTCACTCCATACTCATTCTAGAAGCACCTGAAGCCTGAAGAAGTCCCTGGAGCCACGTCTCTTCTTGCCAGCTTTCTGTGGAGGGTTTCAGTTCTGCTCCAGAGCACATTTACTCGCTTCAGTAGCCCAGAACCCCTCCAGGGTCCCTAGATGAAGGCAGCTCTCAGTATAATAGTGATAGAAATACTGATCACACAACATAATCCACTGAATTTTCACACACACCAAATTTGACAGGAAATGAAGTTCTTTTGGTGTTTGCATCAGCCAGTCATTAGTAGCTCCCAGCGTTATTCTGGCAATACATTCTTCCCCTTTAGCTCCTAAGTATTTTTCGTGGATGGTATTTTCACCAAATCGCAACCCTTTTCAGCTGTTGATTTCTGCAGAGAGCAGCAGGTGCCTGGACAGCTCTTGACACGTGTTGCTCCAGTCGTTGTGTGCCAACATCTCTGCAGCTCCTGCTTTCCTGGATGAGACTTCCCTCCGTTTGGGCAACCCCAACTCCTTTGGCCTTTGTCTCAGCAAATACCATCTGGCCCAGGGCCCCCTTAAGAAACAGCTTCTTTCATCTGACCCATGGGATGCCTATGAATGCATTGCACTTGGGCCTCCTCCAACTCTTCAGTCATTTCACTGGCAATGATTCCTTGAAATGCTGCATCTGGTCTAAATGACTCACCCTAAGGCTGGGAATTCACAGCTGATACCTTTATAAAAAACACCCTAAATTTCTGACTCAGTGTTCAGAGCTCGGTCAGTAGCCTGTCCATGGCATTATCAGTGACTTATCTTCATCTGCTGACAAACTATGAGTTGCCTTTGTGCAAACTCTTTTCAAAGTAAACGTTAATACAAGAGCTCCTGACAGCCTCCCCCTGGGCACACAGTCTCCCTGTATTACTCATTCCACATTCAATACACAAAGTTCTGCCTCACTTAAACTATCTTCTGACCATAAGTAGAGGGAAACCCCCAGCAAAAGCTTCCTTAATGCAAATAACCACCTCTGTGGAGGTTGCCTTATTGCTGCTTTTTGGTTTGCTGTTTATTCGGCATTTCCAAGGAGCGACGTTTCTGCTTTTTTCCTTCCTGCTTTGCAAGATGGACAGCCTACATATTAAAAATTGTGGCAAAAGGTTGTGGCCTTGTCATGCAGAAGCACTGTCAAAATGCTGTCCTGCCTTCCCCTTACCCTAGTTGCTCTTCCGCTCAGTGACTAGAAAGCCCTCCTACTCAAGACCAACAAATTTCTTTTAAGAAGTGCTTTTTCTGTTTTGAGCCCACTGCCATGGGTGTGAAGTACTCCAAGGCTACCAGGGAAAGGCAATAATGTGCCCAGCACGGGGAGCAGGGTTGCCTTCCTTTAATGCCAGTAGCTCAGAGGCAGCAATTACAGTATAAAGCTGCACAGCATGTTATTAATAAAATACAGCACCGTCTTTGGAGAAGGTGCTGTCTAGCCTAATAATTTTAAACTACTTATTCCCTCACCTACCTAGGAGAGAGCAGGGACTGGGGGCTGCAACTTGGAGGCAACTGAGCTGCTAGAAATGTAGTAGTTGAGTTAACGCCGTGCACAGTTTTTGTGCAGAGGAAGGCTTAAGTCAAGTCAAGTTAACTACGAGAGATTTAGAAGACCTTCTGAGCCTGAATCTGGCGCTAGAACTGGGAGCTAGTGCTGCAGAGTCCTGCTTTTAGGTGACCGGGCTTGCTGCGAATATACTTTTCTCAGTAAACAAACAGCAAACAAGGCAGTTTGCCAAACTGTCTTGTCCTCATTGTCAGAGTGAAAGAATATTGACTCATACCTCTGCCACTTTGGTTTATGGTTACTGTGTGGTCAAAGATTAGTAGGGTAATCTAAGGCACTGATCCAGATGTGTTACCAATACCTTTGAAATAAAACATTTGTTTAAGACTGTCTCAAGTAAAATAGATGTTCTTATGAAGATTGACATTAGAATTATATATAAGGGTTTTTTGTTCTCTTTTTTTACTTCTTCACAGAAAAGAAAGGCCTAGAATAATTACTTCCTGTGGCAATACAATCTCATTTGATATAGAATGACTTTCATATAGCACAACGGCTGATGTGTAAAGATAAACAGCATTATTTTATTATTTCTGTGACTCACTTGACATCAGTCCACATGGAATCATAGAATCATGGAATGTTTTAGGTTGGAAGGGACCTTAAAGATCATCTAGTTCCTACTTCTGTCAGTACATTGAGGAGCATATTGATGGCTAGTTTTAGTGACCAAGCAAATTAATATTTTCATTCATTTTATTTATGGTGTATATCTACCACTGTAATAAAATGCAGACATTTAGGGCAAAAGTCCTTTCTGAGGCCCATGGTTTGTGATCTCAGATTTGTATGCAGCAGACAGCTTTTTTATTCACTTATGTCTATGGGATAATGAGAGTTAGTAGTTCTGGTAAAATAACAGCTGCTGAATGTTATTTCAATACGATCTAGCAATGATAGCATATGCCATCACCTGATAACTTAATTGTCCTCTTGTACAGTGAAGATGGTTTCAGATATTTGAATGTTTTCTCCTTCTCCCAGGGTATCAGATGGCTCTAAACGGTGAGTGTGGTCTAATAGGCTCTACGCAAAAGGCTCTGACTTCTTTCTTTCCCTGAAGGGGATATTGCTTAGCAAGCAGGGCCTTCTGAGCTCATGAACAGAAATAATGGATGAATGGCTGAGACCACTGTATCTGTGCCTGTCTCCTTCTTGCTGAAAGAAGGACAGTTTTCTTAATTTTTTTCCATCATTCTGAGCCTGAGAGTTATTGATCCCCCCATTGCCAAAGATATCTGAGATCTGCCCAGGGATCTGCTGTTCCTCTGGGACTGGGATGTCACACCTCCTGTCCCTGTGGTGTGATTCCAGTGCTTTTCTTTTGCAGAGTATGGAGATGGTGCTTTGGCAGCCTCCATCTCTGATCCCGTCATTCCTGATAATCCGAATGCCTTCCTCTTACCTAGCCTACTGTAAACTTTTTCTTATCAGTAAAAGTCGCTGACGAAAGAGGAACCCAGGAGGTTATATGAGGAAAATTAAGACACAACTATAAAAGTAATTATTTTCTAAGGTGATCATGAGATCAGTCATAGACTGTTCCTCTTATTCATTCTTCCAGCTTCCAGACACTTCTGCGAGTACTATATAAAACCAATAAGCAGCTAAATGCTTCCTGTTGCTGAAGGATTGGTACATGCCTGTTTCAGTTCTTCAATCTGTTACATTCCCGTGGAGCCAGGAATGAAGAACAAAACCACCCATATTTTAAAAATGCTAAAAGAGATCACTTAAATACAAGTATTTGAAGTGGAGGAAAGGACACTAGCTACAACAGGGACATCGTCTTTTTCTAGGTGTTCACAAAGTTGTGCTTTATGCTCATCTTCCTCTGATGATTTTCTGGATCTCCATTGTCCCACTGCTTTTTGTGCTTGGCTACTGAACAGCTTTTGGTCATGGGCCTCTTTTGACTAAACAGACACAGCTGAAGTTTTAATGCTGCCTGAATTCTTTAATTGAAAAAGACTCAAGACAAATATGAGAGGCCACCAGATCCCTTCCTGTCATCTGTAAATAATTTTCAAAGACTACAGAGAGTGTTGTAGACATGTCAAATTTTCAAGAATCTCAGAAGGAGGAAGGGAAGATCCTAATGTAAATACTGAGGAGTATATGTTATCTCTCCTGGGACGCCATCATGCTGATCAAACGGAAAATATGCTCCTCAGTAGAAAACTGCCTGCAGTTTTAATTAGCTGATTTTTTTGCAGACAGAGTACCAAATTTACCAAAGTGCAGGGCAACCTTGAGTGTAAGGTGACCGCTCACTGTCTGTTTTATCAGGAAAAAAAAATCAAATATCATTGAGTGCTGAAAATTCCCTGAATTATCATTGCAACCCAGGAAGATCCTTCCTCTGACAAGCCGCCCCTAATGCCTGACGGAGATGGGAGAATTAATGTGGAGCAGGAAGTATGCTGGTTGTAAGGGCTGGGCTTTGGTCTTAGACAAGGCAGTCACTAGTTCCACGCGAAGTCAAGAAAAAGCCAGCAAATAAAAGTTGTGCCTCTTTTAATCTTGGAGGACATTTCCAGGAGAATTTCTGGAGAGAAATGTACAGAAATGACACTAAAGATTTCTTCAGTAAAGAACACGTGGTTTTGCGCCTATGATACACAGATAATGACATGAATGCTACCTTGAGGCAATTATGTACTTTATGGGATTCTACAACATAACGCATACGTTGGTGGAAATAATTGTAGCAGTAATTAAAGGTATATCTTACATTTAGATCCTAGGATCAACAACTGTGGGAAACCACAGCAGGTTCAGTATTGGGTTTGATAACCGTATTGTAAAAGAAGGAACCATAAGCTACAGATATTCCTTGCTAGCAGCAGTGCCTTCAGCTGGCATTTCAGGATGCTATTATAAGCAGTACTACCCTTAGAGATCCTTTTAAACATTTGATAAAGTCACAAAAGTAATTACACTTTTGTCCAACTTTATCCAGGAAATAAGGCACCTGGAGACAGCCATGCCTTTCTTATATGCAGCCAGCCACATCCCATGCAGAAGAGCTGCCTTCTGAGTGCTGCGTTGCTCTCTGTGCAACTTGTCATTGCAACAGTGACACTGAATTTGTGGCATAACAGCTCAAGTGGAAAAAATGCACATTAATTCCAGAGGTTGGCTAAAAGTCCTAAACATGGTACATCTTCCCAAACACAGACTGAACATTTCAGCACCATAATCTCTTATGAAAATTAATTCATTTACTTTAGTTGATTTATGATTTAGGCTACAATTTCTTTGGGAATCAGATTAATGCTGGTAAAAGTCTAAATGCCTAAGTTTCCAAGGAGAAGTCCTCTCTCTCCCTCCTTCCCCCACCCCTGGTTCCAAAATCTGTAAGAAAAAACCCCAAATCATTAAAGATTTATTTAGCTAGAAAGAATTTTGCTATATGTAATAACAGGTTTGAACAGAAAGAGTACTCAGTTTTTAAAAATTTTGCAAATCCAGATCCAAGCTTCCCGGAAACTGCTGAAGGCATCCTTCAGATGTACAGTCCTGATTACACTTGTAATTGTGTGATTGCTCAGATTTAGCTGTAGCATTCAGATTTCCACCTTAGAAGAAGTTTGTAGGGCGTGATTCCCAAACATTCCGATTCACTCAGCCAAGCAGGACATAAGTTATCCTCCAAAACCAGGGAAGCCGCTACAAAATTATTTTGTTTGGACCCGTATCCCAACATTGTGCATAGCTAAAGTGCTCAGAGCCACATGAATACAGGGCTTTGAATCACAGGAGGAAAGTCATGGCTCAAGGATGTATTACACATACGTGAGGACTACACGGATGACTTGACAGCTTACAGATGCTTGGGAGGAATACATTTCAGGAAGGCCAAGGCTTTAGATCATTGCCTGTTCTCTCTGGGATCAGGTTTCAGAAAGGAATGCCGTCACGGGAGATTTTACACCATGACTAAAACTGCTGACTTTCCAGGATGATTAACCTCCCATTCCAGGCTCTGCACTTGCTTTATTTACTAATGCAGCCTCTCGTTGTTACGTGGTGGAAGAGTGGGGGTAAACACTGCCTTGGGAGCATGTGTGTGAGTGGAGAAAGTATCACCCATCTCCTCAGCATCGTAGTCTCTCCTCTGAAGCAGGGGGGAGAGCCCTCATCTGCAGTCAGGGAGCTATTACAAAGAAAGAGCATGAAAAGGCATTGGAGTTCACTGTCAGCTTTGATCCCAGCAGAAAAATTATCTATAGAATAGAGCGTCCTGGGCTGCAATATATCTTTTGTTATGTTCTTTGTGCTGGGAGGGAAGGATCTGGACAGGGTCCACTGCAAAGAAAACAGCTGCAGGGTGGTTTTATGGCCATGTGGTTATACTGGAGACGTGGCCAGCTGCTGTCAGGAGATTGACTTGGGACAATTCCTACAAAACATACCTTTTGCTGTATGGCAGCAAACCACCAGTCAGGGGTCAAACCTTTACCTCCAATTGCACCAAAATATTATTTTTGGTGAAATAGCTGGTAGTCAGTTATTACTCTGAAAGAACAATAATACTTAAATTAAGACAGTTTCTTAATGTCACAGAAATACCAAGTTTCTTATTAGCTGCTCTTTTGTAGTAGCAAAAATATATCTTAAAATACAGAGATTCAAAATGGGAAACCATGCAAGCATTGCTAACGTGCTGCGGGCTTGGTTCAGTCACTACCAATCTTCACAGGTTCTTTATGAATCACAAGGTTTTATCTTGAATCCCAGCTTCCTGTGCCATGGGATTTTATGAGATTATTCCCTCTTTTCCTTCCCCTCCTGTCAAAGGATGATGTTGGCAGCCCTCATGGAAGTATTTGAAACCACAGGCTTCCTGAAGCCTGAAAAAAGTGAAAGCAAATGAACCCACCTTTAATGTGTACATACATACAGATGCACACACCCATAGGTATATGTATATATGGTATGGATGGGTGCGTCCATGTGTACCTGTCTATTTGTATGAAGGGAGGGAAGGAGAGAGACAAAGACATAAACATGTCATGATCTTTGTGAGGGCAAGGATTTCAGTTTTTGGAAGGCAGTCACTGGCAATGCCAGTCCACTAAGAAAAAGCCTTAGTGAAAGTCTGGAGGTGCTTAGCTGGTTTGGAGAAGACTCAGCATGCTGCCAGACTAGGAGACAGCACGCTTATGGCTGGCTCTTGCAAGCACTTGGTCCACTTAAAGCAGCCTTTCACATGGATGGAGGTGGTCAGCAGTGGGGGTCATCAGTAAGCTACCCACGAAGGAGCAGAAGAGCTCCGTCTCTTCCAACAAGAGATTCCAGCACCCTGTTACTGCACTTTGTTTTCTCACTCCTGGCATTAAAGTTTGCATCATACTTTGTGAGGTCAGAATCTAAGGATCCAAAAATTACATTCTTCCTCATGAGTAAGCTTTAGCATTCTCTGGAATGACTCATCGGGTTAAAGGGTTGTAAGGCCAAACCATTTATGAAAATATGCTTTTAAATATTGGCTGAGTTTTCTGAGAAGGAAATTTTGTATAAAAAGCATGAAGAATTGCACCCAGCAGGCATTAAATATTTAACTAAATTTTTTGTCAAGATTTGTAATTCCATATCCTGTAGATTTTCTTATTTGCCTTCATTTTTTTTCTAGATGCCAAAATAAATTTTAAAGCAAAAAACCAATACATAAATGCTGGCAAATAGTCTTGCTATCCAGTATATTCAGACTTATTTAATTAACTTGTCAGGGTTTGTTTTTACCAAGCTCTTTCTGTGCCTATGACAAATTATATCTTCCAGATCTCATTATTCATTAAATGTCTACTGTGAATTTCAGGCTCGCTCATGCTTAAAATACAGTGCATGTTTAATGGGATTAAGAATTAAAATATGTTTCTTAATTTTATTTAATTTATGACTTAAAATTACAGAATTTAAATTCTAAGGGTGCTACAGAACGCATCAATTAACTGTACTGAGCTGATTACCTTTTATAATAACTTTTTTGACCACAGCAGGTAAATTTTCAGACCCAAAAGAAACGACTGGCCTGTTTATTACTGAGATTAATTTAGAAGCTTTGTTTTGATTTCAGTGGTGGGGAGATTTCAATCCACTTTTAGAGTAAATCATGAATGACTGACTCTTCATTGTATTTAGCAGAAAGATTCAGTGATTAAATTAAGCACTATTTTAGAGCATTGTTTCCCACTGTTTCTTGAGTGGCATAATAAGGTCTCGGGAAGCTTCTTGCAGGACTTTGAAGATGTGAACATCTCACTGCTGTGCTATAGTACACTACAGAGATTTTTGCTCTCCTGCAGTAGGGGAGTAGGATTAGAGTTGAGGTTCTCAGTAGCTGCTGCTCAGAAACCCCCGAGCCTGGCCCCGTGCACACCAATAGCTATGGGGTGGTTCCCACAGATTCCTATAGATTCTGGATTAGATGGATTAGAGATGTGTTGCACAAATTCCATTTGGTACATTATTTTCATATGCCTATTTCTCTGGGGAAAGTTATTTTATCCTTTATGTCATGAAGATGGCATATCGCTTTTTTTAAAAAATTATTTTTCTAAATGAACTGTTGTCCCTGTATAGATGACAGTTTTCCCCATTCAGGGCTATAAGAGAAGCTTATGCACAACCTTGGGTGCAATTTGCATGAGAAAATATTTGTAGCACACAGACAACCACCACTTCAATGTACTTACAGGAAACCCCCTCCCCTCTCAACAAAGAAAGATTTAAAAATAGGACTCTGTATGCAGAACCTGATGTTATAGCTGCTGCCTTCAGCTGCAGCCCTGTCATTTATGACAGCTGCGCAGTACAGGTCTTTACAGGCTGAGAACACACAAAGAGAAATGCAATGTTTATGAAAATGCCATTAGAGTAATAAGCAAGAAGGAGGATGCAGAGTGAAAAACAAGTTTAAAGGACAACACAAGCATCCCAGACTCATCCCCAATAGATCTTTGAAACTGTCTTAACTTGGAAGAGAAATAACCCCTGGACAATTTGCCAAAGTTTGCTTCTCCGTCACAAGTAACTTCAAAATCCAAATGAAAGACTTTTCCAAGAGATATTTTCTGCTTCAGCTGCAGCTACTGGGCTGGGGAATGCATTAGTTCAAGCGAGTCCCACAGCTTTTGTTAAGAAGACCTCACAGACTCTAAACTGAACTGAAAATCAACAGATCTTCATGTCTTAATAGGCAAACACCTCTCAAGAAAATTAAGATTTAATGTCAATAGGTTGCATTTCTTGCAGCCCTTTTATCTGTGATATCTGTGGTGATACCTTTTTCTCTCCTTTCCCTCCATAACATGTTCCTCCATGGCATCCTCTTCTGCATGAAAGAAGCCCCCCTAGGTCACCTCGTCTTCCTGTAATGCGTTTTCAAGTCCCTCTTCTGCTGTGGTGCCTGTAAGAAAACAGCTGCTGTTTAACAGCTTGAGGGAGGCACTTGTGAAACAGGAGCTACGTTAAAAGTGTAGGAAACTCTGATACAGGTTTTTTACATTTGACAGTATCCCTCCCTCCAAAACGGGTATGGGGCTTTTTCTCTTAGAGTCTCATCTACAAAGGGAAACTCAAGTGCGATATGGAGCATTAAGAACCTGTGGGAGGTTCTTATAAATGCTAATTAAATATTTAAAAATAATAATATGTACACCCAGCCCCAGTTAACTGAGGCTGATTACATAAGCAGCCATTTTGCTGCTGGTGGACTTTCTTCGCTGCTTGGCAAAAGCAGCTGGAAAATAGGTTTTTCTGATTTATAAAACTGTCTGATGCCACTGCCAGTTTTGAGTAGTCACATGAATTCAATTTTACAATCTGAGATGGTAAGGCTGGTTGAAGCCATAGTAGGCAGCAAGCCCTGACTGGCAATAAAAAAATCCTCAAATGCTAGATGTTTCTCAGTGTTGGATTGAAGGGGCTGCGTTTAAGGCACTGCCTGGCATTCACGGCATTCAAGGCAAATTCAGTTTCTGAGGAAAGAAACTGGGTCTGCAGTTAGGGATGGTTTCAGTAGAGAGAAATTGGGATAAGACAAAAAGTCAGCTATTTCTGTATTCTCTCTCTGGCCCTGCCCTGCTGACTCCACATGGGGCTACACGAGTCATTTGACTTTGGGCAGAAGGAGATAACACCTGCCTCCCCATGCTGCCGTGAGATTAGCTCCATGTTTGTAAAGCACTGTGGCAAGATTAGGAGCTAAGTGTTATTTAAGACTCCTACACTCCTGCCTCTGACACCGCCTCAACACCCAGGGCTTCAGCAGGCAGCGGAGACGGCCGGTGCAGGCTAGAGGCAGAGGGATGCAAGCAGCCGCCACTGAAGCTGGTTTCCCACCTGTATTAATGTACAAAACCACCTTTGCCAGGCTATGCTGTGCTTTAATCACGGCTTAATTCGCTCTGCCTGTTGTTTTTAATATGCAGCTGTACATATTTTGTTGTCTTTGATTGGCTCTGCAGTTGTACTTATGTTGAGCAGGACTATCTGTTGGGCAGCAGCGTAGATCAGTGGGAATAAGAAAACATGTTAAAAGTAGAAAAGCAGGATTGTTTTAGGCTTAGTGTCATTTCTCAGACATTTTACTTGCCCGCCTCTACTTCTTTGGGAAATGGGAAGCATCCTTCCTCTCTTTTTCTAAGCATCTATGCATTTTCCTGCACTTGTGGGAAAGTCAGCGGAGCAATGACCTAATTCGATGCAAATGAAAGGGATTTCCTAGCAAAGGATGGTAATTTGTGCAGCGCTGCAGGTATGTTAAAGCGCTGAATGGTAACCTGGGAGCACTGAGAGGGGAGGACCTCTGCCATAACAGAGCTATAATCACCTTGCACTTTCACTAATTGCCAAGAGCTGGAGCTCTTAAGTGCCATGTTATTTTTTATATATAGTCTATTAAAATGCTACGTCTTGGCCATTTTCTCCAGCCGTTTCTATCAGCCCTCATTATAGCCTGCCCTCAGCAGTGAGTCTCAGAAATGAATGCAAGTTCCTACAGCCCTCCATTTGTGAAACTGGTGGTCATAGTGGACGAACTCTCCATAAAGAATAAAAAGGGTGAACTGCTTATAACAATATAATGAAATGGGCTGTGGACTCAGCTTCCCCTCTCAAAATTCAACCAGGAATCATCTTCCAAACACAATGCCTTACATCAGAGCGGACTCTGACATATCTTATTGCTGTTATTCTGTGTTATGGGCATGCTGGCTTAAATTTTCCTGCTTAAATTTTCACATGTTTTTCATCAGACTGATCAACTAGGAAGGTTTACAGGAATAGATAATATGCATCATGTGTTTGCAATAGGTTGGTTCTTCATTTTCAGATGCTAACCTCTTCTAAAGCTTTCCCTCTTCTATAGGTCTGATAGATTGAGTGTGCATCATTAAAAACAAAAAAATCAAAAAGGGGACAGCAGCAGAGAGCACACAAGTGAATTTTAGCTGGCGTAAAAATATAATAACATCTTAATAATAGTATCTGGGATGTTCCTCGGGTATTTGCTAAATGAACCTATTACTGCACTCCTTAAATTTCTGCCTGAGAAGTGTTTTTATGGGGGCTTAGTTATTGGTACTAATTCCCAGAGCTGTGCATTTTTATGTTAGTTTTACTGAGTATATGGAGATGAGAGAGAGCGATAACATAAGAAAACCATTAACGGCACTGGAAAAGGAAATAACAAGAAAAGGACATGGTTTTTTCACATTTCTATAAAAAATACAACAAAAGAGAACATGCAGATCTATACCGTTGTAATTAATAACCATTTAATTATAAATGCATAATTCAGTGGATAATTTTCAAAAAGGCTGCCACAGATGTGCCAATGAATAAATAAAAATATTCTACAGTTCCTTAGATGAGCATATTCCATTTTACTGTGCTTTGCAAATATGAACTGGAGAGTAAATCTGACATTGGCCTGAGATGAATGTAAATGTGTTTCATTCCGTGTTAGTGAGAGGGTGAGAGAAATACAGAGGGATTGGGTGATCTGCTTAGAAATGTCCTGATGCTCATTCCTTTCCTTCCTGTGTAATGTCAACAACAATGAGCTGAAAAATAATGTCTGAGTTGCACCTGCATGTACATCACGTGTTTGTGTGCTGCCTTTTTTCTGAACGTTAGCACCAGCCAAGCCATACACCAGGCCATGCATATAATGTGATTTTTATATATGCAGAAGAATGAAGTAATAGCCTGCTTTTCTATTATATTTTAAACTACAGCACGTTTATATATTTACCAAACATATCTGTGAGAAAGGAAAACATGCAATGAAAAAGATAACAATTACTGAAATTTTACTTGAGTAATCAAATCAAAATTACAATCAAAATTAAATCAAATCAAAATTATTTAAAGGCTATATATATATGTCTGTCACAACAAAGAATACTTTCTTCTTACAGGACAAAATAATCTTTAGCTTCAGGAAAAGTAAAGCAGGTGTTCAAATAGAAGAATAGCTGCTGAGCTTTATTTTGCATGTTTTCAAAAACCTGAAAGCTGTTTCTCTCAGGGAAGAAAGAGCTTATGACTGAGTTAATCTTCAACCAGAAAAATAACACACTCTCTTTCAGAAAATGTTTGGATCCTTTTTGCATACCTATAATGAATGCTCGCACTTAGAAGCTGACCCCCAAAAAGGTAAATTAGGAAAAGTGAAAGGCTCGATGTTCATCTTTTATTACCAGCTACATTATACAGTTGATTGTTTACCACTCATATATATTGAAAAGTTAAACATTTACACTTCTGTAGAATAGACAAAGCACCAGGGTTTGACTCTAAAAGGAATAGGGTGTGAAAAATATAGTGGAGAAAGTCTGAGTTCCTTTTGGAGACAGGGAAATCCTTATGGGCACTCGAGGCTGTATTTTCAGACTAACTGAATTTCATGTACGGAATTACAGTGACTTTTCCTTCCTCTCACAGACCTCTTTAAGAAAAGTCCATCTGTATTTGGTAAGTTTTTACGTATGTGCTGAAGGGATTCACGTACACACTTAGTGAAGCATATG
Organism: Rhinoptilus africanus; assembly: GCA_013400135.1. Taxonomy (NCBI): domain Eukaryota; kingdom Metazoa; phylum Chordata; class Aves; order Charadriiformes; family Glareolidae; genus Rhinoptilus; species Rhinoptilus africanus. The sequence goes on along the minus strand of VXBO01001765.1, from coordinate 909,119 downwards.
CTGAGGACCTTTTTTGTTATTACAAGAATATTTTACTGAATAACAAGCGAAAACAAGGAGGAAAAAATGAAGAGTGCCCTTCCTTGAATACAAATAGTGAAGTACTTGAAGATGCTAATAAGCTGTGCTGACTTCTGCATTTTTCTGTCAAAACCATTAGCTCTCCTCTGCCAGCTGCCTGAATCTCTTCCTTTCCCCAAAAATTCCAATGATATAGTTGTGTATTCCAAGTATGAATTTCTTCAAAGTGATGGAAACCACAGGACAAGTTGCAAAGCAAGTGTAGTATCAAAATAACCATAAGAGAAGACTGTTGGAGCAGTGCAAAATAATTCTACTTTACTTGCCACACGTGCGGATCCATCAAAGTATGTGGGCTGCAGAAGGGGCGAAACATGCTTCTATCTGGCTCTGGAGACTCATGGGTTGTTCTCCTTCAGCCCATCAGTCATGATCCCTCAGCTCAATGTGTTTAACCAAGGCTAAAGACTGGGTCATCCTGGCTCCTGGTTTCCAGGATGATGATAATATTTTTCAAAACCAGATACTTCTTGGCAAGATTCTGGTGCTGCGTGTTTATACCTTCTGTCCAAAAGTGGAACGGGGAGCTCTTCTGTTTCTCCAGGTCTGCTCTGGGAAGATCTGAAAGGGGAAGGCCAAGGGAATCTCTGGGAAGATTCTTTGCCACAAAGCTGAAAGAGGGAAAGAGCTTTCTTTAGCAGCTTGCTCAAAGAGCTCCTTGTTTGCTCATGGAGGCAACAGCATTTTCTGTGTTTATCGTTGTCACATGATGACAATATCAGAAACCCAAAGCTACTCAAAAGTTGTTGTGTACCTGTCGCTGTTCGCTTGTTTAAATACTTGTAAAAGTAAATGATTTAGCAAAAAGAATATGAACTGTAAGTGCCAACACCCTTTCCCTAGTTGGCTACACCTTGAACAGCTTTTGGTGCTCGTTTTTATGGCTAAACTCAAAAGTTCTTTGGGGTTGAGACCCTTTATTTTGCTGTCACAGACCACAAACTGCAGAGGCAATGTTTAATCACAACTTTATATAAATATTCATTGCAAGACAGACAATTTAACTGCATCTGAAGCCAATGTAAGTAGCTGCAGGAAAGGGATTCTGATGTGATTATTGTTTGCACATGTCCTGGGCATACCGGGGATTACTTGATGGCACAGGTTTTCTTGTTGAAATGGATCTTTGGTGCAGAACTCACAGCTTTTAGGTGCAAGATGGTGGAAGGGCTTATTACAGTATTTCCTTAGGCACAGCAGAATAAAAAGCAAAATATATTATCTCTGTGTAGAAAAACAAATATCCTGGCCTTCAGCAGTCTTTGAGACAAACTCTCTCCTTCTCCTTATTTCTCTCCTGAATAGTGCTTTGCATTAGTATTTGAGGAAGGATGAAGAAGGGTAATGATAAATTGATTATAAACTTCTATGAATTAAGAAACAGGACGTAAAAGTTACTAATTTTATGCATGAGTAACAGCTGAATCACAACTGAGACTCGAATTGGCAGGCTCTGCGAATCTCTATTCCAAGTGAAATTCCAAAATAAAAAGTCATTCCAAAACAAAAAAATAAACTTCAAGATTTCCCATGGAAGGAGATTTTCAGATTTTTTTCCAGGACAACATTCTGAATGACATATTTGTTTGTCCTTTACAAATTCTTTTGTAAGGTCTTCGAACAGCCAATAGCGCTGGCTCTTGACCATGCTGTGACGTAGGAAGCTCAAGAGTGAGGAAACCAAAAAGCCCTGATTTCCTCAGATTTTTGGACTGCTGAGAAGCCCAGCTCTTGGAAGTCCTGAAGAACCTTCATGTGAGCATCTGTTTTGGAACCTGGAGTCGGGTTGTTGTGGGATAATTCATATGTCGACATAGATCACGAGGGCCCCGTCATTTAAATGCTCCAATTACTTTTTTCTGCAATAGCTTCTGCTCTTCTCCACATCCCACAACGCATTCCAGGGCTACTATGTTAATTGGAAGTATATTCCTGTGCATGAAGTGGACTTTAATTAGCACCTAAGGGGCACATTCTGGTGTTCTGACTCATGTGGCATGAAGACGTTCGTCAGAGTCGCTCCATCACAGCCTGTGGGACTGCTCATGAAGAAAGGTGCTTCCTGGCCCAGACGAAGGCTGGGAAGCTCTGAGCCGTCCAGATGAGACAAGAGGCCCCACTGACCGTCCAGTATGCAATCCTGTGGCCCGGGGCCCTATAAAACAATAGTTACATTAACGCTTCCAATTATTTTGCTCAACTAATGAGTTATATGAGTGGCTCCAGATTTTAAGTCTGTGAGCAATGTAGGAACACTGTAAAAATTGGGATTGCAGGCAGTCTTGTAATAAATTAATAACTTTGACTATTACATGAGTCATCCGTAAAATGGGCCCTGAGTTATGAAGACACACACCAACTGTAGGGGGTGTTATGGAAAATTAAAATTAATGTGGGAGGGGCATAACTCCACTGATTAGCATAATTACACCCATGCATCTAGTTTCCAAAAGCAGGGTGCAAATTGGCTTCTGCTCGGTATCAGCACCTCCTGCCAGCCATGCAACGACACCCCGGCTCCTGCTCTGCGAGAATGAAGCTGTCAGCCAGGGTGGAAGGAAACAACAGGCACAGATTAAAACAAAAAGCCTAGTTGGCAGGTTCTGCCATCAGTACATAATAAGTCTCTCTTTTTTTTTTTTTTGCCTTAATGCTATTAATCGCCTTTCAAAGCCCTTACAAAATGCAGTTCCCTGATGATATAAAACATCCCCTCCAGCATCAGTTCTCTGGCTCTTTCCTCGTTCTAAATCCCTGTGCACTCAAAATCCTCACCTGGAGGACTGTGGGTGCAGATGTCATTAAACACAGCTTCTTTGGAGGTTACTACAGAATGACGTGTGTCACTGTCATTTTCACGGACATCATATGACAATGCCAGCAGGAGGAACCAGGGTGAAGTTATAAATCACCTGGGCAGTGCCCCAGTTGCGCTATCTCTAAGAGGCATGTCCTGCCCATAGTGACAAGTTGGGATTAAAATGTCAGCAAGTACTTCATGAAAGTTCTTATCTATGAATTATTTCATAACTCCGTAGAGTATTTATGAAAATATGCTGTAAAGAGTTATTCAGACTTGAAAACTATTACCTTAATTGTGCTTGGACTGGAAAAATAATTACAACACACTGAGGTTACTGGTCTCTTCTGAATGAGTTTCAGTGGTGGTGAAATATTTTAAAATGCTTTAAAGTAAGGAGAGAGATGAAGTTATTTAAACACAAGTCCTGCCTAAAATTATTCTAACTAATGTGTCCATTACAAATGTTAAATGGAAATATATGAAAAATAAAAGGTGAAAAACATGTCTTAATTGCTTAACACATTTCATTTCCTGTATTTTCCTGTTGTGCAGGATTTTATCAACACCAAATCTATTTTATATTGTTAAAGGACAGTAAAATGTTTTAAAAATATAGCATTAATAGGTTTAAAGTAGAACCTGACATAACTCTCATAATGTGAAAATACTGCATATCTGCAAAAGAAGAGGAAGCTAAACCTTAAATATTCTTTTACATTTTGAAAATGATACCCTAGATATTTTTTTCTATATGAAATAACTGTCCAGTGTACATCCTGCTGGGTAAAGAATTGTCATCTATGGTATATTTCTTTTGGCGAAATAACCCTAAGCATGAATGAATGTAGAGTAATTAATTTATTGTTCAAAACACAGATTTTGGTATAAACACAGTAAATGGGTATTAATGTTGCTTTCAGGATCCATATTTATCATCTCTCAGTGATTGTTGTTGGAGTGATGCTGCATTTGCAAATGGAAACAAATTCTTTTTTCCCCCTTTTAGCTGCCAGCTTTGCAATCTTAGCTTAAGATTTAGGAGACTTTTCCTTTTGGCACATAACCCCCAGCAGCTCGGGTTCAGCAGAGCTGCAAGGCCCTCACCCACGATGTCCGTCCCAAGTCTCCTGCTGCCTTACAGATGTTGGTTGGTGCAGATGTAAATGGTGGGAGCATGGCAAACAGCAAGCCACAGACCACTGCATCTGAAAACATGCTCCTCTCTCACTGAGACGCATGAAGGTGCGTCTCTCTTGGCCGCTAGCACAGGTCTGAACCCGCTGTCAGGACCACACCTGCCCATCATTCACATAATTTCTGAAGTTGGAGAGACCGCCAGCGTTTCCTTCTTGGCAGAGAGGCAAGCTGGCGCGCTCAGCCCGGGCAGCCAGAGCACACATGGATATGGGGAGATGGCTACCTGTCTCTCTCCATTGGCTCGTCAAGGAGAGCAGGTGACTAGCTCTGATTAATCACCCATTTCATAGATGACATGAGAGATTTCATAGTCACATTAGGCAAATCCCTTTCTGTGGCCCTAAGTGTCCAGCAGCATGCCGCCTGCAAGTCTCATCTCCAGTTATTCATTTTAATACCGCCATGATACAATGCTTTACATGAAAGAAAGTAATGCTATTTAGCTTAAATAATTTTTCAGGCTGATGCACTGCCTGTTGCTGTACACATACTGACTGAAGAGCAGATGAGTCCAGATCAGCCTTACCTAAAATGGAAAAAGCTGCTTTCACAGTTCCCCACAGGAAAATACCCACCCTGGTCTATACTGGAGCGACTTACTGATGTCGGCTTTTCATTTGTACATTAAAGTGTTTAATTTATGTTACCTAATACTATATACCTTGCAGAGCGGTAGCAGGATATTTCAGGGCAGCTCCCATCCCTCTGGATTCCCCTCCTCTGTCTCCTGCTGTGCTTGCTTTCATCTCTAGCTGCCTCTGGCTCACCCTCACGCCACCCCCACCTGCAGCAGCCGTCGCTTCAGGGACTTGGACTTATTTTCCTCAGTAGGTGCCTCTCTTACCCCACCCTTGCTGTATTTTTGGCAGTAATACAATAATACTACAATATCTCCTGTCTAGGCTTGATTAGAAATCTTAACATACCCCCTTTGATTTGCTGTTGCAGTGAAGTGCCTCTGTTATCTGCAATACAAGATGGGCAACTTCTTAAAAAACTATTTGTTTTTAACAATAAGTGGTCTTTTTTTCTGGCATTCCCAACATTCCCTGGTCTCATAGGCTTAGACACTGTAAAAAGGACTTCTAGGGAATTCACATTTCTCTATAGAAGGCAGACAACATGATAGAAATATATGTAACACTCTGGCAAGCACTTATGAAAATAAAACACATAACCAGAATTCCTTTTGCATTTGAGTATGAATGGCAGGATCACAGCACAGTTAAATTTCTGTGGATGCAGTGTGGTTCTATGTAGTTATATATATAAAAAAGCATCTGACTTTCATAAAGGCTGTTTTCATTATAAATGAGTATCCTTTGAGTTGGATTCAGCATATAGATACCATCAAAAAATTGCCTCCAGCCTGGCTGGAATTTCAGGGACTCTGGTGTAACTTGATGAGTTTGCCATACATGACCTCTCTCTACCCTTTCACACCAGACACTGCCAGAAAGATTTCAGTGTTTTTGATGACACTCACTTCATTTGCACAATTGTCATTTATTAGCGCCCAACATTGAATCACAGTTTCCACAAACCGCTGCACGACTTACCGCTGTTACTCCCTAGTGCTTATGATAAGCCAACCTTTCCCTTACTGAAGGAAACAGTGCATTCTTCATCAAGCTCCTAAGAACAGATGACTGGGCAGGACCTTCTTGGTCACTTTGATCCTTTGTATATCCACCTCTATCTTAAAAGCAGTTATGTCCCACCAATACTCCAGCTTTAAGTCTGTTCTAGGTCCCCACTATTCTCACATTTAAGAACTTTGTTGTGTTTTCTAAGCTAGAATTACTAACGCCTAGCTTAGGCTCTTTCACTTGCCTGTTGTACCACCATTGGGAAAAAACACCACCCTTACTTTCTCATTTTTGCTCTATATGCTTCCCAGCCTCTACCTGTTCTGGCTTTCCTCATTTCTCCCTAAACTATTTCTAGACTGCCAGTGCCTATGATATCCAAAGCACTTTCCAGATCTTCCAGGGTGAATATGCCATGTCCTGTGGTCTCACAGCCCACAGGATAATAGCAGGCAGATGTTTGTGCAAGCAGGCAGGGATTTTCTGTTCAAAATCATCACGGAATAGAAAGACAGAGATGGGAAAACGATGGAGACAGGTACCACGGCAAATGTGAAGAGGCATTCTTTTCCAGTTCCTCACTGGAATTATAAACCAATTCCCCTTCTTTCCACTCCCCTTCAAAAGAACCACTTGGTTCAAGGACAAGATTCTGGAGTCACAAGAGTCACTAAGAGTGACTCCAGAAAGGCAAAGTCCACTGATGATGGACTTGGAGAAGAACAAAGACTTTGAGAGCCTCTCCTTTATTTGCTGAGGAGAATAGGAAGCACTCACATGCAGCTTATGCCTCCTTTCAGTATAGTCTCTCCAGTACGGGCACAGTGCCTGCTAGCATGCTTTTGTGCTTGTGCAAGCAGGCTACCTGGAAAGAAATCTGTGGGATATAGGCAAGGCGGTATCACCCCAGGGCAGTGAGGAATCAGCAGCATTTGTATCTTTCATCCTCCATTCCAGAAGACACAAACACTGTGTGGGTAACCAGGGAGCGGAAAAGCTTGATGTGCTGCGCCTTTCTTAAATACAAAGGTCATGGAGCACTGATCTTGTATTTTATTATTTATTTATTTTAAATTTTAAATTCTGATCGATCTCTTATGCACTGTCCCAAGTAGCGTTGCTTCTTCAGTGACAAGCTCAGGTCCATTAGCACCCGGTTGTGCTACATGCAGTAACTGGAAGACAGAAATTTGCAGGGATGGAAACGTTTCTGTTTACTCCTGTCAGTTTGGAAACACTTCTAGTTAAGTATAGACCTAAAGCAAAGCGAAAAGAAGAGAAAAAAAAAAAAACCAGCCCCAGAATGGTACGTGCATCGTCAGCAAACATCCTTCTTGCAAGACTGCACATGGCAGATTTGCGAAGCAGCAGAGCATGACTATGTAGAGAAGAGATGCACAACTCAAAAAACATGGTGGGCTGTTAAAAACAACCAGTTGCTGGCTTCTGTTTGAAACGTGACTCTCTTTCCTCAAGGCCTGAAATGAGATTTTTAAACATGGGCGCTAGACATACACAAGAGATGCACATTTTTTTATTGTTCTTCTATGGCTAACAGTTTAGTCCTAAAGCTATTACAGTTTGGTTAGACCTATGTGAAGTGGCAGCAGCCTCCCACTCCCATACCTTCCTCCTCCAGTCCAGTACTCCTACAGCACGGGATTCACAGTTTATCCAGCACATCCAATTTGTTATGCAGATTGTAGGGCAAGGGGTAAAAATCCCCTACACACATCACTTCTACCATGCCAGTCCATCTCTTCCCCTTTTTCCTATTTTGTGTACCAATGTCTTTAATGCAGATCTCACTTAGACACCTTGAACTCTAACTTTTCTCTGCCCTCACACATTGGTCACATACCCCTTTGCCCTCCTCCTCTCCCTAGCTTTTCCCCCTAAATTTTTAGTTTATCCCCATTTGCCCTTTCCCACGCCTCCCTTCATCCTCCACCCTCCGACTACGCAGTGCCTATTTTTTAATTTCCTGCCACCTCCCTAGAATGTCCTCATGCAAAAGTGTGATTACTTCTTTCTATGTTCACACTAGATAGACGAGGCTGTCCGTGGGCTATAAGTCAGTCACAAGCTGAAGGCTGCACAGTTCTGACATGCAGAACTTAAGGAATACCTTAAAAAACTGAAGGAACAACTTAAGGAATATATAAAAACTTAAAATACTTGTCTGTAGTAAGTGTACACGGTGCAGTGCAATGCCGTGCAGATGCAATTGAGCCTGCCCTAAATCAAGCTCTTCTGCCCAATGGTGTCTCCTGCTTCATTTGCCTGCCTTCTAGGCAGGAACAGACAAAATCCCACACTCGTGTCCCCATACCACCACTGATACCAGGGGCAGCTCTTCTATGGCTAGCTCATTTACCTCTGACTTTTGCAGATATACTATGAAGAATTTTCTCTTGAAGGGTGAGAACAACGTACATGTGAAAGGAGTATTTAAAATATTTCACTTCTTTGTATTTTTATGGGGTTTTTTTATGTTGTGCCTGTGCTGATGAACTGGTTTTAGGTGTATGCATTTTTTTTTTTTGACAATCAGTGTAAACAGTGTGTCTAGTAAGGACCGCATTAACTCAGCTTCAATCCAACTTGCTTTTGTTTTCTTCCTTACCCCTTGCCACTGATTCCCGTCTCTCTTTGAGAGGGAGTCAACAGGAAGCATGACACCACAGGGCAGGATGTATGACAGCATTGGACTTCCTGGAGAAGATCCATTCTTTGTACTATCATAGCCATAAGCATCAGTGCAGTAAGTATCCTTACTTACTGACCGTAAGTACCACTACAGGAGAGTGTCTCTCTCTTAATACAATAGCAGTTAGATTAGGTGCACCTTGTTCAGTGCTTTGCACAGATAAAGAACTTGTGCAAATTTACATTAATTGTGGTTTTACTTATCTAAAAAAAAAGACGTTATGCTAAAGAGTTGTGGTTGTTGTGGTTTTTTAATGGAAGTCAGAAAAAGAGTGGATTATCTTTTTATTTTGCTTGAGAAAGAATCGTCATGAAAAGCAAGCCAACAGTTTCACGTTGTAAGCACCAATACAGAGGGAATGCTGACAATGCTGATTTTTAGCCGTAAGAAAAAGTGATCAAATATAATTATCGATAGGTGAAATATTCTAGAGTCAGGGCAAAGTCATGCTTGCTAATGCAATCTCAGGCTTATGTTACAATACATTCTCTAATGAATGACATAATAATGTGCTTTCCACCCATCAATATCACTTTGTCATTCAGCCTAAAGGTCAGATGACAGAATGGCTCAAGATTTATTTTTATCACCCCTGTACAAGGAGAGAATTCCCACTTCCCAGTTACTTGGAACCCCGCCTCCTTTATTATTCAGCCTTGCCTCATTCAGCAGGCAGTATCTGAAGAACACATTCCTCTTTTTCCGCAGGAGTTCCAGGGCAGGCAGTGGCCAAGGCAGGGCTTCTATGTGAACAAGCATCAATGTTTATTTGATGTGCAGAGAGCATTTTATTGTACTAAGAACTTCACCTAAGAGACCACAGCCAGTCAATCATGAAGCTTGTGGGAGCTAGAAGTGTCTTTGCATTTGCCAGCCTTTGCCCTTGGGCTTGTCGGGAGGTTGTACAAGTGCCTCAATTCAAAGCATTGTAAGGAATGCTTCGTTGCAACACTTTTTGTTTAGTGTAGCCAAGCCTAGAGTGAAGGTTTCTGGCAGACTCTTTGCAAGGAAAGTTACAGCACATATGATGTTTTTTTTGAACTCGTAATTACTACATTTACAGATATATAGGCATGAGGATAGATGGGCTTGTTCTGTACAGTGAGGAAAAAGCTACCTGAATAAGGCATTTTAGGTGTTTGATAAAGAACTTCCGTTGCTGGAAGCAGCAAAACAAATCAGGAGATCGACTATATTGATTCTGGGGCATCTAGTTATAAATCCATTGCATTCGCACTTTCAAGAGAAATTTGAAAAGCCCCTCTCCCTCCCCTCAAATATGTGTCCCCAAAGAAGCTTGTGCTATGGCCAGTCTCGGTGTCTGAGAGGATCCAGAGAACATTCAGTACCTACTATTTTTAATGATATAATGGGAAACTGTTTCATGCCTGAGAAATAAATGCTTTTTCTATACCTCAAGGGAACAGTTGTGCAATCTGGAATGACTTGCCATGCCTAGGCTAGTCTTTAAACCCTTGGTTCCAACTGTATGAGAAGCTGGAGCTCCAGAAAGCCACGTTCCCATCCCAACCGCACGCCTTATAAGGAACTTTTCTTTCCTATCTCTGTTTACCGAGCCATCTCGCAGAGCTGAAGCCAACGCTTTGGGGTGCCGGAAGACAGCCTCGTCCGTGCCTGCGGCATGTATTTCCATCTGAACATCAATACGCAGATCACAGAGTCATAGAATCTTCATGGTTGGAAAGGACCTTTGAGATCATTGTGTCCAACCATAGATAAGACCAATCAGTTGATCCTATAAAGCAACCGATCTTTTATTGCTTTGTAATTGCGTAGTAAACCAAAGCAAACCAGAGAAAGCGCAGAGCTCAGCCCTGTTTGTTTCTTGGCTGAAAACTACACTCACAAACATTTACAAATTCTGCATATACAGACCTGGGTTTCTGGCTATTCGACATCAATGGAAGCTTTTTAGTACTGAGTTCAGGTTTATGATGCACATCTTTTTGTGTATTTTACTACGCCAGAATAATTTTCAGTTAGGCTTCTCCAGCAGCGTGGCAATTCCCTGGCAGCGTGTGTTGCTCCTCTGACTTAAACAAAGGACTTCTCTTAGTATAAATACTNGGGGCTCGCCGGCAGGCTCGGGGGGGGGGCCGGGGTGTGACACTCACCCTTAGTCCTTCACCTCAGGGGGCCTCGGGGTCCCCTTCCCTGCCCGCTTCCATGCAGGACGTGCGGGTGTCCTCAGGCAGCGGCGGCGAGGGCGCAGTGTGGCTACCGCTCGCCAGCGCCAGCGAGCCACATGGCCGTGCCTCACCTTGGATGGCCCCAGTGGCAGGTCCCTTGCCCCACGCTCCCCCTCTTCNGAACATTCAGTACCTACTATTTTTAATGATATAATGGGAAACTGTTTCATGCCTGAGAAATAAATGCTTTTTCTATACCTCAAGGGAACAGTTGTGCAATCTGGAATGACTTGCCATGCCTAGGCTAGTCTTTAAACCCTTGGTTCCAACTGTATGAGAAGCTGGAGCTCCAGAAAGCCACGTTCCCATCCCAACCGCACGCCTTATAAGGAACTTTTCTTTCCTATCTCTGTTTACCGAGCCATCTCGCAGAGCTGAAGCCAACGCTTTGGGGTGCCGGAAGACAGCCTCGTCCGTGCCTGCGGCATGTATTTCCATCTGAACATCAATACGCAGATCACAGAGTCATAGAATCTTCATGGTTGGAAAGGACCTTTGAGATCATTGTGTCCAACCATAGATAAGACCAATCAGTTGATCCTATAAAGCAACCGATCTTTTATTGCTTTGTAATTGCGTAGTAAACCAAAGCAAACCAGAGAAAGCGCAGAGCTCAGCCCTGTTTGTTTCTTGGCTGAAAACTACACTCACAAACATTTACAAATTCTGCATATACAGACCTGGGTTTCTGGCTATTCGACATCAATGGAAGCTTTTTAGTACTGAGTTCAGGTTTATGATGCACATCTTTTTGTGTATTTTACTACGCCAGAATAATTTTCAGTTAGGCTTCTCCAGCAGCGTGGCAATTCCCTGGCAGCGTGTGTTGCTCCTCTGACTTAAACAAAGGACTTCTCTTAGTATAAATACTGTCAGTGGCTTCGTCTAAATTAAGAATTAACAAGACCAGAAGACTCGGATCCGCTATATATAGATTTCTGCGACTCTCCCAAGCTGCCCGGCGTCTTTTTGGCTCCGAAAGAAAGGAATGGGCGCCGTCGTTGCCGCGTCTGTCGGCGATGAATTGATTCCCCGCGTATTTCCACCCCCACCGGCCCCCACCGGGGGCTCCTGCCTCCCAGCCCTCGCCCATCCCCGTGTCCTCAGGGTTTGCCGCCCCAGGGACGCTCTGCCCTCTAATTTTTCCTCCTCCTCCCCNGGCTGTAACGCACGTGGGTTTCCCGAGGTGTTCCCGTGTGTCCGGACGGGCTGGTTGTACAGCCTTGGCGAACACTGTTAAAAATCTGTTAAAAACTCAAAGCACATGTGGGGGGGTGAAGGTTTTAGATTGTTTAGATTGTTTGCACTGGCCAGAGCGGAAGGGTAGAGGTGCCCAGATGAACTCTTGTTCAACCTTTTGAAAATAACCTTTTTTTATCCAGACTTTGGGCTGATGGTTATCTCGGCTGTCACCATTTTTGACTTGCTTGCCTTTCCCCTTTCCAAGACGCGAGGTAAACTAGCTGTTTCCATTGGAATTCTCTTCTCTTCCTCCCAAAGGCTCCTTTTCACATGGCACCAGGTGCTGTTGAAGCTGCTGGGGGTGGTGCCAGAGGCAACCTGAAGGGAAAACCCATCACCACACAGCCCTGGGCATCTGGAGGGTGAGACGGGATTCATTCTCTGAGGCAGACTGCTGCCTGAAATGTGTTTCAGCCTTGGCAGTAGTTCTGCAGCCTGAGAGAGAAGTGGCAGGCGAGTCTGGTGGCTCGCTGTGGCCACTCGCTGTGCGCACTGTCTGCCATGGCTCCCCTGAGGCAAGGGCTCCTTTTGACTGCGCCGGTGCTGAGTCCAGGCGAGTCAGGGGCTGTGCTGCTGGGGTCATCTCCTGCGCAATGCCTGGGGCGTTGGGGTGCAAAACAGAGTCCTGCTTTTTTTTTTTTTAAAGTCCTCCCTGCTTTTCACACTGTTCATATCTTTCTGCATGAGCGGGACAAAGACTGGAATGGTTTATATGTTTCCATATGGGTATTTAAAACCATATAAGAGGAATAAATAGCATGTACAGTTTTGCAATGAAGAAAGAGGGAGGAGGCTAAGTCTTTGGGTTATTATTTTACCCCATTTTTGATTTTCCCATAGGAAAAACTGCTTGATGACAATAGCTAGCAGCTGGCCTGCTAGTGATTCATAAATATCCCTCATTCATTCATCTTATTTATTAAAAGAAGGACTAAATAAGCAGAAAACCACCATGTCTCAAAGTGATACACTCAGCCAGTATAGGCTACCTTGCTTCCTCTGGCATTTTGTTTTCTATTCATATGTTGTGTCTTATTCACACTTCACCCTTATACCACATACACGTACCTGTATACATACATAATTATTTTTCTTTGTGAATCATCTTGTAGTCTTATAGGCAAAGTTATGAATCTCTTCACAAAACTGCACCACAGATACTCTCAGGTTTAGTCATAAATTGGATTATAGCAAAGGTAAGGTATAATGTAAAGCAATAATAGAATATAATACAACTGGTGGACAGCAGGCCAAAACACCACACTAATTTTTCTAGCATATCTGTGTGGAAACTTTCACATTGGGTCTTTTTTTTTATGATAATTTAGAGGGAAGGAAGGGAAAACACATTTCCACTTTCTCACTTCTGAGTATGGGCTTCCTGTCAAGTCCAACTTCAGCCCTTCTTGACATGGGGAGCTGTCGCGGTCGAGACGGACAAGCGACATCAAAGACAGTCTTTAAGCAGTAAGAAGAAGAGAGGGTTTATTGCCACACGTACGTTCTTATATACTTTTCTTAACACATGTGTCTTTTTACTGTTGGTTACATATTGTTACAACAATATATCATTGGTTGATCTTCACAAGGGGCACAGCTGCTCCTTACCTTGTCAGTCTCTTGTTTTGCAGTTAGCTGGTTCCTCAAAGCTGTTTTACTGCCCAGGATGTTCTTTACTCCCATCTTTCTCACGGATACACTTTAATATCTGCAAGGTTAATTTCTGACTCCATACCCTCAGTCAAGGTGTCCACGGACCTGCCATAGTCCCCCACAGGGAGCAGCTATTGTTTTTCATTTATAATATTGTTTTTCTTGAGGAAAATGTTGATCCTAACCTCCTGCTGTTTATTATTGCCTAGGCCTGTGCGGCTGATCTCCAGTTCATACTGATGGGTGCACGGGAATATTTTAATTATTTTAAAACATCATAATTCCTCAGGTTTTTAAGAAGAAATCGTAGAGGAGCTGTCAATTGAGATCTATCATGACTGGCAATCCACCTAAGAGACTTGCCTGGAGTGACTGTGAGTATTTCAGGACTATTTTTGCATAGATTGCACGTTTTCCTGGGTAACTTCCAGTTTCCTTTGCAGCATTGTGGTGTGCTAGCGGTGTTGCAAGCCATTCTGAAGCTGCGCCCCTCTCACCTGCGCTGCATATGGGGTGCTGTGCTGACCTTCCTGCATTTTCAGAGGAGGAAACTGGGAATGGCTGTTCAAGTGACTGTAGTCACAGAACCTGACTATATACAAAGCTCAAACAGCTACAAGCCTTCACCTGCCTCTCTCTCTCAAGTCCACATCTGTCCCTGCTGCTTCTGTATGGAGCCGAGGAGGAGGGCTGGTAAAATGCCAACCTCTACAGACCTGTCAGCCCAGCGCCCTGCTTGTAGGACTGATGAGTGTGACAGAGCTGGTGCCAGTCTGCACCGTATAGAAGGCTACCATCACCGAGAGATGATTTCTGAAGGTATAGACTAATTTCCTTTATGTATTATTAACTGAGGAACAATCTATCTAATGAACCTATGTTACCAGGACAGCTGTTGTAACATTTGGTCTTAGCAGACAGTTCTGATTGTGTTTCATGCTAAACAGAATGTTATTTTTTAGTCATTAAAGATAGAAGTACCCTTCTTCGTATTTTGGACCGGTTTGATCCGTGTTGTATGTTTACAGCCATGTTACAGTTTATGGGCAATGAGGGACTGGGATACTCCAGATAACATTGATGCTGGAGAAAATGGACAGAAATATCAAAAGTCCACAGAAATAAACTTAGATACAGCAAGGATATTTAATCAACTAGAGACAGCTTAGCTCATGCAGCATATTTTAGGAATAAACAGGAAATACTAAAGTCCTCCTAGAACCTCTGTGTTGATGAACAGAGGCATTATTGTTGTAATTGCTTCCATTTCTGCCTCAACCACTCTAGGCTCTGGGCTGTTTCTGCGGGCAGTTTCAAGTGGAGCTAGCCCAGCTAACTGTACATCAGTGCTGAGATATGTTCGTTGTTCTGTAGAACTTAAAATGAAACTGGGTCTTCATGATTTCCTGTGCATGCACATGATCCATCACTGCCTGGAGCAGATACTGCCAGAACCATCATTTACACTCAGAGAGGAGAGGGAGTTTCACCAGCCTTGCAATAAAGTCAGGATCTGCTGCTGGTGCTGCTATTGCTTATGGAAGGAATTCAACATATAATTATTAAGAAATCCTTGTTTATTGCATAATGCTCCTAATGTGTATGTAGTGATGGCCTGGCAATCTTTGAATGCCTGTTATGAGTTCTGATTCCCAAGATTTAGGAAAGATGTCTTACGAGCTGGAAGAATTGCCATTCAGCAAACTCGACTTAGCTTTCAGGGCTTGGATTTCAGCATACAAGAGACATTTTCTTTAATAAATGGAAGGTAAATGTATATGGGTGAATAAAAAGACATAACAGCAAGTAGATGTGTAGGACAGAGAAGCTTTCCAGATTCAGAACACTGTTCGGTATAAGAAAACAAGAGGTGGGCTGTATGTGTACAGAGTATGACGGAATACAGGTAAAGAAAGGAGACAATTCAAGTGAATCATTTGACTAAGCATAGCGTTTCTCTCATTTCTCTTTACAACAGATTGCTTTGATTCAAAGCACAGACTAGATCCTGAAGATTCCCATGAGGAGAAGAAATCAAAAGAGAAGGAAAGGAGACTGTCAGTCAGTCAGTGGGGCATGGATGTACAACCCCTTGTTTCATCTTCTAAATGGCTTCAGCTTCATGGGCTCAAAAGAAACAAATTGTCCCTATCCCAGATTTTGTCACAGATTGGATTCCAGCACAGGAAAGGTATATGACAAATCAATAATTGAACAATAACACCCACCCCCCACCCCACCCCCAACTTTGACTAGTCGGTAGGGTCATGCTCATTTTGCACTCCAGTGTACACAGAGATTTTCATGTTGTCTCTAATCTTCTGATAATGGCATAAAGGGAAGCTGTATCCATAGTTGCTGACATTGCCAGTTCAGAGAACTGACGAACTCCATCTCCTTTCGATCTGAGAAGGATTTAGGATCTGAGAAGGGCTTTCCTTACTCAACTGTACTGTTGCTTTACCCTAGGCTCCAGTTCACATCCTCTCAAATTTAGCTACAGCTGGGAAATAACTTGTGCTGCTGAGGCTATTAGTCTTTTCCCTGCAAATAACACACCATAAGATCTCTGTCCATTTTTAGATGGCAAATATCTATGCCATGCCATAATCTGTAATCTACTAGTTGATCATCAGGGCTAGTTGACCTGCTTGGGAATGTTGTATTATTTCCAGGGATCCAGGTCTAAGGAAGCAGTTAAATTTGATTAGAATTCAGGCTGCTTTTTGTGCAAAGTCAGACTATAGAAAAATGTTCTTTTGCAGTTATCTGACAGCTGGAGGGGAAAAGTTTGCTAATAATTATTAATCACTGCCATAACAGTGCTTTGCAGAGCATGGTAAGATATTTTTTTCTCTGAAGAGCTTGCTGCCTGAGAAGTGGGAATTGTAACGTATTGCAATTGTTCTAGGTTGCATAATTTAAGATTTTGGCTGGCTTGTGTCCACAGGTCATTCAAAGATCAACAGTGCAGATCCTGAAATCCTGTATGCTGTAGATGAAGAAGCTGTTAAGCAGGGTTAATGTTGTCACAGTGTAATTTTAGGAGCAGTATGTACTAACTTAGCAGGGCAGCATGCTGTGCAGAATATCTGCTTTGTGACGTTAAATATTCCCACCCCTAATGTTTTCCTATCAGTGGAGATCCTGTAGAAGATTTCTATCTACTGAAAGAGCAGAGTACAACCTTTTCCTTAGTTGCACCCACTTTGCACCCATTTAGTTGTGTAAGAGAACAGCATTATCTGTACCAGATTTTGTATTTTGTTTGATGGACAAATATTTGCAATTCCTGTTGTGAGGTACATGGATAATACAGAAGTTTAATTGCATAAACTTTTCCTTTAATAAAAGTCCCGTGTAGCTTCTTGGCCTAGAAGTAATTACATGTGGGGTTTTTCCCCACTTCTGACTAAACTGGCAGGGAGCAGAAAGAGCGGGGCTGCTCCAGGGAGGGAAAATGAGCCAGGAGCCAAACGGGACCGCAGCCCAGGCAGTGCCTTCACCGACCAGGATGCAGTCCTGCAGCATCTGAGCACCACAAGCAGTGCAGTGCACTGCTAACAGTGTCCACAGACAGTCCCAGACACAGTGGGGTGATGAACCAGGTCTGGGGTCCCTCCAGGGAGTGCAGCCAAGAGCAGCGGGAGGCAAGACTGGAGACGTGTCCACAAGATGGGTCTTCCAGGAAACTGAACTGGAGAAAAGGCTATAACGTAGGGCTGAGAGGTCTATCCAGGAGAGAGGTCCACCAGCAGAACTTGAGATGGGTACACCTACAATACAGCTAAAGCAAAGGCTGGGTGCCCAGGCCTGAGCACCCTTTGGGTGGAAACCCCAGGTGAGGCTGATCAGGCTTCAACCAAGGACTGCTGGTGCCCTCAGGGCCCCAGTATAAACATAGCCAGAAAAAGATGTAAAACAAAAACATAATTAGAATTTCTTA
The DNA here is from genome assembly GCA_013400135.1 of Rhinoptilus africanus. Classification (NCBI taxonomy): domain Eukaryota; kingdom Metazoa; phylum Chordata; class Aves; order Charadriiformes; family Glareolidae; genus Rhinoptilus; species Rhinoptilus africanus. Next base: position 891,688 of record VXBO01001765.1, on the reverse strand, counting down.
ATGTCAGGAGGTCCGTACAGATGTGCATATGGATGTTATGCACATCAACCTGAAAAATATCTGTTTGAAGTAATCCTTATGATGAGCACCTTGATCTTTTGTAACCTTTACTTTAGGTTATGTGACCACTTTGGGAAAACTTGTGGCTTCTCGGTATGCAGATGGTCTGTTTCCTCAATACAAGAGAGCACAAGATGGCAGCGTGTATAATGTAAGTGTGACTGACTTGCCGTAACTTCCCTGTGCACTTACAGTTTATTATCACTGTAGCAGAATGATGTAACTAAAATGTCCCCCTATGGCATGAACTACTTACATTCTTTGTGTGAGAACTTTATCTCTTGATCTTTTCTTTTTCTGTTTTGACAAACTGTTAGTAACGACAGTCAGCGGTAGAGAAGCTGGATATATTTTCCTTTTTTTTCCTTGCAAAGTCTTATGCTCTTGCCTTGGTGCAGCATTGCAGTAAATCTTTCCAGACAAGACTAGTTTCTAAGCAACATTTACGCTGCCTTGAAAGAGGGAACACTTAAAAAGAAGATGCTCAGCTGAGTTAAAAAAAATAAAATCGTAGTCAATAAAACAAATGGGGATGCTGAAATAAGAAGACATAATGCGCTGTCATTGCCAATGCAAAGCGCTGCTTTTCTTAGTGCCAGCGGGTCACACAAAAGGCTCAGCCTACTCCATAGAGACAGCTAGCTGGATCTCTGCCCAGGCTTATGTTCTAAGGAATGTCTTAGCAACAGCTGCTGGAGGCCCCATTGTTAAGAGGATGGATTCTGATTGAAGAGACACGCATGTGAGCGAGGAGGGGAGAGAATTAATTCATAAAGGATTTTACAAAAGCAAACGAGTTTTCATTTTTTCTGATAACCAGAGTCACTTCTGAGGCACACGGCTTAAAAATGGGAAAGGAACCATTTCAGGGGGCCTTTCCCCCTCATTTTTCCCCCCATTAATTCCATATGAAATATCTGCATAATATCTTTTAATCTTAGGACATGTTGGGAGCAGTATGAAAGATGTTTCTGGTAGCATTAAGGTAGCAATGGCATTACTCAAGATCTGGTAAGATCTTATTTAGGATATAGTGTACAATACTATGTAGAGTTACCACAGGTTGAGAAGAAGCAATTCAAACCAGAAAAGGTACCGGGAAGAGCTACTTGGATGAACTTCAGTGGAGTGCTGATCTTATAGGGGGCTTGGTTGATGTTGACGTATTTAAGACTGAAGAAGACTGACAAAGGGTAGCATCATTGCTCTTGAATGCCTACAGAAAGACAAATTACAGGGATAGGGAAAACCTAAAGTTTTCTATGCTAAAAGGCATGCTAGTCTAAGAATACATGGGTATGATCTGCCATGAATAAATTTAGGCTGGACAGTCAGAAGTTTTCCAGCCCTCAGAGAAATGGGAATCTGGACTGGGCAACTACAAGTCAAGGCGTGGTGCAAGAAAACTGCTCTATTTTAAGATGGAGTTTGGTCAGTGTAGTGCAATAAGCTTCTTTGTATGAGATTGGCTGTCATAGGAGGAAACTGGATTTTCTAAGTGCTCCTTCGAAGGCCTACATTCTTCTGGCAGACAGCCTGAGACTATATCTGTGAGGCACATTACAGGGCCCTAGCTGATATTAAAGAGCAGAGAAAAGTACAAATGAGATGAATAAGTGTGCAGACTGACACACAAATATCTTCTCCCTGACAAATGTTCTTTTTAAAAAACATTTATATCTCCAAGGTTTTGTGCTTAGTCCTGAAAAGGCAGTTGGAAGTAGAAGATAGCCAGTAAATTAGCTTACATGAGTCAGAGATCCTGGGGCAATGTCTTTACTGCAACCTGCAGTGAATTTTTAAACTCACAAATCATTTTGCATGGCTAACATATATACATATATTCATAGGGAGGGTTGGTTGTTTTTCATTTTAATACTGAATCTAGTTTTTTCTTAATATGGGACATTTCAGTTGTTGATTGCATCTGCCTGGACTAAATTTGCCTAAGCACCTACCCACAAATAGTTAAGCTGCAATGCTGGGCATTGTTAGTGAAATAATAGTACAAACAGGAAACATTTTACATTTTCCTTTCAAATGCTAAAGACAAGGTGGAGATTGAAGTGCCCCAGAAGAAAAAACATGTGCTGCCTTGTATCGCTGAACAAAATTTTAAGGGCCAGTCAAAATTCTAGTCTAAGAAGGTACAAAGTTTCTGTGTCCTTGTTTGTTCACCCATCTGCTCTGCAGCCCTTTCTACATCTTAGTCTCTGTTCGGCTCATTCTAATTGCTTCAGTCTTGAGACAGACAAGTCAGACAGCCCACTGGCACTGTCCCATGCTTGTATAAAAGATTATGAAAAGCAATTAGGGCAAAATGTGGTGTCTTTTCTACTATAGCTTAGATGCGTTTGTCAAGTATTTGCTCTTGAAATAGTGAAAAAAAAGGGGTTGTTTTCACTGCTACCTTGGCTGGCATATCTGGCACTTGCAAACCAGCTATTGCAGCTGTGCTAAGCTTGGGGCTGCACTTGTGTTATTTGTTTTGATGTTCAATTTCTTTCTCTCCCTATTTACATAAAGCTGACAGCCAAAAAAGAACTGATTCTTCATTTTGTGGATTCTCTAATGGGAGCTATTGAGCTATATAAGCAGCGAATGGAATGGTTAACCAGTGAGAGCCGGCAGATATTTGGAGTGATTCAAGAACAGTGCATTGTCATTGTTTTGGATTTTGGCACTGCGGCTTCAACTGAATTTGATCTATGTCGGGATGCACTTTCTATGGTACTTGTGGAACAGGTGACCCAAATTGCCAAATTCAACCTCATTCGGTAAGCAGAAAGAATCATGGAATTGTAGAATCATAGAATGGTTTGAGTTGGAAGAGACCTTTAAAGGTCATCTAGTCCAAGCCCCCTGCAATGAACACAGACATCTTCAACTAGATCAGGTTGCTCAGAGCCATGTCCAGCCTAACTCTGAATGTATCCAGGGATGGGGCTACAAGCCCTACTAAAAAGTCTGTCTCCATCTTTCTTATAAGCACCCTTTAAGTATTGAAGGGCTGCAATAAGGTCTACCCAGAGCCTTCTCTGCTCCAGCCTAAACAAAGAAGTCCATGTCTGCCTGTTGCTGGAGAATAAAAGAGTCTCATATCATATAGACATGTGTTTGGATAATACACTTTCAGTAGTGGAAATTGTCATGATTCATGTCATGGTAATATCTATAGATTTTCCACCGAGTTTCACCCACAGTCATGCTGAGTTTGCTACTTCCATTTAACAGAAGACCATTATTTCCTGAAGAACAGGTAAAGAACCCAACAGAACCCAAATACTGATACATGGCTACTACAAATGTAGCACAGAAAACCAGAAAGATAAGGGGGACTTTGCAGTAGCAGTAATGGTCTTCAGGCATCTGAGTATTGCAGAGCGAAACAGTGAGGTCCCATCTGAGTGCCCAGGCATTCTTGTCTCTTTAGGCATTACAGGTGTCTGCCTTACAGCTACATGTACACTTCCCCAGGTGCCATAGGCACAGGCATAGTCATTTGTATTTCTATAGATTTCCATGGTCACACAAATCAGCGGCAGAGCTGGGAAACAATACTAGATTTCCATAATAAAAGACAAGTGCTTGTTCCCTAACATGAGTAAATGAATTTGGGTTTAGTTACAAACAGAAGAATAGAAGCAGCTATTCAAATTGATCTATCTATGCACAAATTCTCATATATGCGTAAAGGTTTGTACATACAAGCTTGGTCTTGGATAGATGAGTGGAATTTTGTGACTATGAAAAGAAAGATGCAGAAATTAGGTCTTATAATTTTAGAATTGGTTCCACAATGATAACTTGCACCTACACTGTAATTCTTAAAGTTGTTTTATCCAAGCTTTGTCCTACAGATTTGATTCTGGTGCCCTGTCTTAATTCTCTAGCTTGTGATACAACTGAGATTTCAAAAGCAGAAGACAACTTACATAGCTTTTGAGAAACACATACGTTTTCTTTAAAAATGATCCGCAAAGCCAAATCAAAGTTGAGACACAATAATTGTGTTCATCAATTTCTTTGTTTGTGCAGGAGGGGGATAAAGGATAACATAGCATACAAATTATTACCTTAAAAGAATCTTGGAAAACATACTTGTCTCCTAGATTTGCAGGAAAATCTTCAAAATGGTGCTTGATGGAATGTCATAGATGCCTGAACCAGTTATTCTTTTTTATTTGCTTTCTGTCTTCTTTATGTACATGTATGCGCAGGCACACATGCTCATATACTTCTGTACTGCTGTTAAGACTAAGGCCTTTGGTCAATTAAAGTATCAAAAAGCTTAGCATCATGAATTTTATTCTGATGGGTAGATAAAGATCAGCCCTACTATAAAAAAAGTATGCCAGTTAAAATGGTCTGACACAAAGGTCACGCACAAAGTTGTGGAAAGAGAGCCATGGAAGCCAGATTTTTTTTCATATACATATTTAAAACTTGATTGTGTTTTTATGTTAATTGGAGACATGAATTAGGAAATGTTTTTAAAGTACCAGCTCTCTTGACCCTACTTTGGAAACAGGTGTCTCAAAAAAAATTCTTATTAAAATTACAGTATTTTTCTGAGAGTTTTTTCCTAGTGGTTTTATTTTTCCTCTACTTCTTTTACTGTAACTCTAGATTTAGTATCTGTGGTTTATTGTAATTATTACTTAAGAATATAAACAATGGTAACAATAACAGAGCTCCACTCTTTTACTCTGCCAGGATTATTCTCACTACTTCTGATTTATAGTTAACGTCATTTTCAGGGCTGCTCAGGATCTTATGAAGTGGCAACAGAAATCTGCTCCTGTGTCTGAGCATACTGTAGAGTCTGCTGTTATGTGGCTCTGGAAGCTGGACCGTATGACAGCTGCCAGCCATACCAGCTCTGCTGAAGCCCTGCTGGAAGCCATGAGCGATGAGGCGGTAAGATCATACATCTTTTCAGAAGCCTCAAGTAAATCCAAGAATATTCAGTGCCAGACTGGCTACTGCCATTTGCCCTGATGAATATTGCAAAGATAAATATTAATGACAGCATTTGGAAAGTTTTTTTTTCCCCCAAGCATAGCTGCATACTATGTTTACTGATGGCCTGTTTATGTAAATGTACTGCATTTTGAATGCAGAAACTTGTTTATTTTCTTTTTTAGAGTACACAGAATAAATTACATATTCAGTCATTAAGGGAAAGAGGAAACATCTTCCCTTCCACTTTCTTTGCCATATGCGTTTTTCAGGGCTTCCAGTTTATGAGAAAATTCCGGGCATCAACGTTATTGAAGACAGGGAAACTATTTTTATTTTGTTTTGAATCCAAAGTGCTCATGAAAAATTGTATTTAAAATCCAAAATAGTAAGTACAACGATTTATTTAAGCATTAACTCATGGTAGGGTTATGCAAATCCTTTTTCATCAGCCAGGTTATGGCTAGAGTATTTTCCAGGACAAAGACAAAGCATGCATAGGTCTTGCTGCAATTAAATTCTATCTGGTTCTAAAAGTACCATATTACTTTGTTTATTATAGCAGACTCACAAAACATAAAACATATATGCCATCATTTCAGCTAGTCCCTCAAAACTTGTGTTGTTAAAGAGACATTTTATGAAATCTGCTTACAATGTACATCATTTCAGTTCCCTAGCACCTAAATTTAATGGAAAACAGGGCCTACTGGGTGTGGACTAGAATAATTGGTTTTCACTGCCATTAAGATCCATTCCTGTGCACTGACAAAATCCTAACTGCTTTGTAAGCCTCTGAGACATTGTTTGAAGGAGATGGTAAATTTGACTTGACTTTCCTTCTGGTTCCCTTTGCTGGTGGATTCTTCATCCAGATGTACCTTGATGTTTGGAAACTGATATTAAAAAGGAACTGGGTGAGGAACAAATTGTGTAACAGTGAGATTTTTAATGACTGCCTTTATAAATGCCTCCTTCATAATTTTTAGTGATATTTTCAATTTGCAGTATATTACTGATTTCCCGGTGGGAAGCAAAAAAAATCATATTTAGATTTCCCTATTGTCTGGATAAAAAAAAAGGCTTGTTGGACCTGGTGGGTCTGTGTATGAATAAAGAGAAATTAAAATCCCTCCCACAGTGATACATCTCTTATTTTTTTCTGTACATTGGTGAGCTAATGGGTAATCTGGGGAGTCAATTGTGGCAGATGTTCAACATAAACCAAACTTCAATTACGCCTAAATTCAGTCCAGTTAAAGATGTCCCTGCCCGTTGCAAGGGAGGTTGGACTAGATGACCTTTCAAGGTCTCTTCCAACCCAAACGGTTCTATGATTCATTGTCGTTCATAACTGACAGTTAAGTCACTTGAGTGCAAGCTGCCCTGTACTGCAAGCTGGGGGAGACCCCATTCAGTCCTAAGCAAAAGCAGCATAGTCACTGAAAAGTCATAAATGACTCATTCCTCAGAACTGTCTTCAACGGCAGAAGTTGCTCCAAAACAATAGCTCTTTTTTCCTTAGACTTGGCTCTTCCTGTCATTCCATTAGCTGAGCTTTTCTTCCCATGTGTGGTGAATCCCTAGCTTTCCTTTCCTCACCAGCTGTCAGTCCCAAGCTCAAGGTGACTCTGCTGTAAGGTGGCAGTCCTTTGAGTTCTACCTGCCGCAGATGCATCTGCAGTGTTTAACTTGCGGTTCTGTACAGGTGCCACGCTGCAAGGTGTGGGTCACCCATCCAAAACGCACCTCCCCACCAATGGAAAGAGTGTGAGGAACTGTTGATATTGTTGTCCTTCCTCTTCTTGTATGAAGTTTGTTTGCTTGTTCAGATGGCTGCATAAATTACAGTTTTCCAAATAAGAAGGACTAAATGGAAAGGTTTTAACCTTTCCCCATTAATCTGTAAAGGAGCATTTCCTTTGTGGCATGGTGTTGCTGGGTTTGTAGTTAAGTAGAGTGAATTGTCTGTGGTTAGCAATTTTGTTTATTTTCTTGTGAGGAGTTGATTCTGCATCAGCTATGTCCAAGAAATGTCAGCATTTTAAAAGTTGCAGAGGCAGGCAGTAAGGCCTTTGGAGGAAGTGTGAAAATTGATATCCTTTCTGAATATCAAGTTTATGAATGAAGTTTATGGCAGTCTTAGGAGGGAGCGGGAGAAGATGTGAGTCTGAAGGAACACAGGGAAAAGTGGTTGTGCAATATGCATGCATTCCCCCAGTTCAGGGGCCTCTTCAGCAAAAGGAATAGGAACAAGGTATTATCAAAGGACCGGCTCTCAGCTGGGAGAGCTGTGTGCGTGCTCAGGTAGCTTTTTAGCTGGATGAAAGAGAAAGGGAACCTTGTAAAACTGAACCAAAGCACAGATAGATGCAAGAATTATGTTTCTGTGTACTTCTTTCTAAAGCTAATAAGTATTTTTTTGATCTTGCACTTTAATGAAGCACATTAATTTTTCTTTTTAACCTTAGTGTTTGTCTAGCTATAACAGTGGTGCCAGGATACCTGGCTGACCACAGACCTGCTTGCTGTCAAGCAAGTGTGGTCTGTAACTATGAGCCCTGCCTCCCACATAGCATGTCTCGACCCCTCTACAAGATCCAAGGGAAGCCTGAGGTGGCTAGGTGCTCCTTTGTTAATTTGCCTGGTCTAGCCTGAGATTGAGTTGCTGCTTGAGAGAGATGTCTTCCAGTGCTGAGGATTGACCCAAATATTTGTGGCAAAAGGTAGAGGAGGGAGACAGCTTGAAATCCTGAAGTCCGGGTCAGTTTGTATCAACATGCTTATGCCGTGGGACAGTACAGACATCCTATAGGCTGGAAGCTTTGATTTCAAACTGGACAAAAAATGTTCATCTTTTGGTTTCAGCTCAGGGAGCTGAAATATAAATCAGTATCAGCAGCAGTTAGTGGAAATGCATGAACACACTTAGAGGTGATACTGAGTTTGCTTTACTACTGCATGAAATTATGTGGGTGCAAAAAGATTTCCTCAGTGCCATCCCAGATTCAAATAGTTGTCTTCTCTCTTGTGGTGCATATCCTGGGATTCCTAGTCATGCTTGAGTGTAGTTTTTCAGTTAAACAACTATTTATCAGATATTTATCAGTTGGTATGTACCATACCATAGGACTGATATGCTATACTTATCATCTTGAACATCATCATGAGATAGCTGTTGTTACATTTGTTTTTAATGATGGCAAAAATTCAAGAAGCATACTTACCATGAGGATCGTTAGTACGTGTAAATGCAGGTAACATCAAATCCCTCATAACGTAATACTCAAGCAATAACTAAAGGACATTTCTTCAGCTTCTCTCTCTTCTTGCAATAACATTTTCAGAATATAAGTGTGTGTGGTCATAATAAACCTGCCAAGCTCCTCTGCCTTAGGAAGTATAAAAAAAGAAAATTATCTGTAAATACTAGCAGTAGCATTCAAAGAATGATGCATATTTCTTACCCTCAAAATACATACTGCTAGTAAAAGTATGTCTGCTATATAAGTTCCTACTGATTTTCAGCCCTGGCATGGTACCAACATAGCATCTCTCTCCATAAAAGCTGAATGTGGCACAGACCCTTGTCCTGATTAATAGTACAGTTACACCTCTCTTTGGTTTCAGTCAATTTCTGTGGAAAGGGGCTTCCATTGGGCAGAATCAGACCCACAGGCTGTGGGCCAGGTTCTCTTCTCACTTCAGGAAATTTTGTGTGAACTTCATTTGAATTACTAGTGTAAATGAGGGGGAGGACCAAAGATCTGAAAATCTTACAGCCCAAATAATGCATTGGTTCTACTAAATTTTCCTGCCAGTACTCAGCATAGGACAGTGCTTGAATAAGTACCAGGCATCTATGTAAAACAGTGTCTTCTAATTACAATTTTTTTTTCTATTTAATGACAGGTTGAAGCTGTTTATTACTTTGCTGTGGGTGATGTTCCAGCGGACACAAAGCAGCTACTCCTTGAGAAGGTTTCTCATGGCCCCTGTCCAGTCAACACTGTATCTTTCAATGCCAGGGAAGATGAAACTATTATTTTTCTGAAAGAGTTGAGCCGCTTGGCCTCTGGCAGGTATGACAAAGAAGCAGCACAGTAATGATCTGAGTACTTGTAAAGTGCTTTACTGCTAGGAATGATATCTGAAGGTATCTGAATGTAACCTCTGTTTTACTCATGAGGAAAATGAGACAAAGCAGTTCAGTAAGCGATCTGGGGAAACTAGAGAAATAGTCTAAGAGATATGACTAAAATGCAGGACCTACTCAAACAGAGTCAGAGGGTCACAACATAAACTGAAGCAAGTTTTTATTGTATTGCTTTGTACTCTGGTAATATCCACAGGCACCAGCAAAGGATCTAGAGTTTTGTTGGATCAAATGCCATACATCCATGTACTGAGAAGGTAATGCCTGTCCTAAATGGGAAGTATCTGGAACAACAGAAAATTGATGTGTTATCCATCAGGCCTGATTGTGTGGAAATGCAGTTCTGTGTCCTGCTCTCTAGCATCCGTTTGATATGGTTGTGGAACCTGATATATTCCACATGGCTTGTTGGCTACTTTATCCTGGGAATCAGACATGTAGTGGGAATCAGTCTTCAGTAGAATGGGATAATAAAACTTATCTTGATTCTGATATCCAAATAAGGAAAACAAATGAACAAATGCAAAGCCCTACAATACCAAACTCATGCTGAACAGCAGGAGGGCAGTAGGAGTCCATAGGTGTTTGTCTGCTTACCAGAAGTCACTGTACAGATACAGAGCTGTGAAATGGCTGCTAGCTCTTTCTGTTTCACTGTTGTGCAAGAGTGGGAAGACCTCCAACAGTAGAAATCTCCACATGACAGCAAAGCAATTGGTAAGATGGCAGCTGCTTAGCTCTTTTATAGCCATCTGTGTTTAGAAGTAGCTTTTAAGAGATGGAGTGTCTGCCAAAAAGCAAGACTGTGGGAAAGTGTTATGTTTGCTCTGGTCTGATGTGTGTCTGAAATGATTGCGGTCATTCTGAACCATAGTACCTCCATGATACCAGGTACATTGCTGGTCACCCTCGTTAATTTTCTTTTGGCAGTTTTTCCTCCTTTATAAAGGGAAAGTGAATGGTTCTTGTATGGTAGAGAAAGAGGCAAGAAGGGTTGTGTCAGGGAGCTGAGACGAATAGCTTTGTTTGATATGAGTCCCACTATCTTCTTTTTGCATAAGTCTAGCTTTGGTGCAGAGACTTATTTGGCTGATTAATATCTTGCTGGTGAGTATTTGCCCAATAGCTGTCTACGTCAGCTTTTCCTTGGCCATAGGAATGGCCAAGTTCATGGTCTTTTCATGGTTTGAGACTGTTTCTACTGTAGTTCTGTTTTAGGAATGCATCTTTTTCCTGCTGTGAGAGCTTCTCCGTTTTGACAATGAGGGTAAATGAAGTCTGCTTGACTTCCTGCTTTGTATGTCAATAATGAAATAAATGTTTCTGTTAGGCTTTCAACTGGGAGGCTAATCTGATAAAAAGGTGTTAGTGTCATCTCAGACATCTTAAATGACATGCTTGCTCAGCATGCTAAAAGCATTAATTAAAAATAGATTTTCAGGAGAATGAAAAGGAAGGTGCCTCAGAGTAAATGATACCAAAATGAAAGGATATTCTTCACGAAAAGACTCCAGAATGTACATAAATGTATATATATTCATAGTGCTGTTCTAGTTGAAGGTTTGGATATATTGTGTAGATAAGCAAATAATTCCGAAGCTGTGCACCACTATGATCTTGCATATGTGACATACATCTTGTTAAAATTAGGAAAGTGTTTATGTAGTTTACATATTGGTGAAAACTCATTTTGTATTACAGATTCCATGCTTTTGCTGAGAAGAATGACTATAGAGATGCTACTGGACCTGCACTACAATGTGAAGAGGATGGAAAAGGTCTAATTGCCCTGAATTCCAGAAGACTGAAAGGGCGAATGCCACTAGGTATACAATATAAACCCCAAGATGATACTGATTTTATCAGTGAGGTTCCAGAATAGAAATATAATATTTGATTTTACACTTGCTAAGTGTAAAATCAAAAGAAGCCTTCTGTAGGCATGGGTGGGGTGAAAATAGGACTGGTCAAATGGAAATTATGTGGGTCGGAAGAAGAGAGAAAGGAAAAGAGAGAAGTGAAGAGAATAAGGATGCGCATGTGAGAATGAAAGAGAAGTGAAAAAAGGGAGAAGAACGTTTGTTTAGAGAGTTAAAGAACAGTACTGTTGTGTTTATGCCAGTGATGTGGAAATGTAGAGAGAGATGGCAGAAAGGAAGAGGAATAGCAAGGGAGACCATTTGATACAACAGCCACATCAATACATGCCATACGTAATATAAGGGGATTAAATCCACACAGGGTTGAATTGCTTCTCTCAAGATCTGAACTTGACATAAAGATGAGCAACGAGCACAGTAAAATAACCATAGAGAAGAAGGTGCAAATGTGTTTGTGTGTGTTTGTGTGTGAAATTGATGAAAAAACCCCTCATGACGAAACAAATAACAGAAAGAAACAGTTTTACTGGGGTGTGGAGGTGGGCAGAAACCCCTCAGTGTGTTTCTTATTAGTCACAGTCCTACGTCCTCTGGGATAAGTCAGCCTTACTCTTCAGTGGGACTGGACTGGGATTTCAGCCAGGTTGGGAGGAGACCAGCGTGTGATGTGAAGTAAGGCTGTGTATGTCAAGTCTGGTATCTTTATCAGCAGGACATTAAATTAAAAAATGGTTTCTTTTAAATATCAGGAGGCTTAAGGCCTCTTTATTCTAATGGCTCACATTCCCATTATGCTGGGGAGCATTAGTGTTGCCCCAGAGGTAGAACAATGTTATCCGCTTCTTACTGCTAGGGATTGTATGGTATAAGGTGAATTTAGTGACTCACTGAAGGTCGTTTGTTAGTCTTGGACTAACTGGCCCGTAGTTCCTGGGTTGTAGTTCCTTGTGTACCAGCCTATCCTTCACTAGGACTATGATTATAACAGTACGAGAGAACCATACTGGGAAGACAGAGAGAAGGAGGTATCACCTGGTTTTTTACTTCGTGAAGGGACATTCAAGCCTCACCCACTCAGGGTTTAGAAACCAACAGCAGAGAATGCTTCAAAACTCTGTCTCTCATTTCATACTAATCCAGAGCAGGATAATGATCGCCTTCAGTCTGCTACGGGTGTTTCCTTGCTGAACCCCATTTGGGGGTGTGCGTAGGGGGAGCTGGTTTCCTCTTCCCCCAGGCAGCCGGCCTGTGTCAATAGATGGGCCAAGAGCTCCTGAATGACTGAAATTACTTCCTTACCACTGTTTCTAAAGCTGAAAGCTGAATAGCTTTAATCACTCAAAAGGGTAGTAATCTCCTTGAAGTGCATTGTCTGTTGTGTCTTATTGCTATTATGGAGTAGGATTTACACATTAAAAAGGAACACAATTAGCTTTCTGCATTTACAGGGTATTATAAGCCCAGTCATGACATCACTGACAGCCAATCGGAGCATTTCAGTCGTATGCAGAATCTAAAGTCCTTTCAGAAAAGAAAACACATTGGAGACATTATTCTGGTCTGTGTCTGATGTCTCTTGTTTCAGAGACTCCTTCAAGGGTGTAGAAGGCAATAATAATAAAAGTGTCGATTACTCACTAATGGGCTCTGAAACTGGTTCTTGGATGCTTGGCATAAACTATACAAGGAAATAAACTGAGAAAGAACCAGAGAATCTTCGAAATGTGGTGTTTCTTGAAGATAAGGGGAGGCACAGGAATATTTTCATTATGTTTGTTTTTGCACCACAAACGCAACAGTTGGAAACTGAAACTCATCGTTATGCTTTACAGATTGGAAAAGCCATTTTAAGGACATCTGATAGTTTTCTGGATATCCACTGAGTAACACCGTTTGGCAAATACAGAATATCTTCATGTTCACTCCTTTTCATCTGCTTAACCAAAACAAGTCGGAAGTGAACTATTTAAAACTTTAGATAAGAGCTCCATTCTCCCCCGTTTTGCATCTTGAGCAGTCATTTAGAAAGCAAGCGTGAGAAACTGCCAAATTTGAATTTTTTTTTACGCTCATTTTGAGTGGGTGCTAGAGATCAAAACAGGACTTAGCCAGTAAAGAATTAAGGTCCTTATGATGGCAGACTCAGATTTACTTAAGGCTTTTACATAAAGCCTAATTTCACCAGTGTGGTGATATCTCCTCATCCAGCACTGATTTGCCTGTTATCACCTGTGCCTACATTCTTTGTATAGCTTCTTCATCTGCAAAAAGCTGCAGAATTAAGCAATCCTGTTATGTAGTTAAAATTAAAAGTGGAAGGGAGGTGAAATTTAAGTTGGAACTTGAAGACCCAGAGGGCAAGAAGACACGGAGGGCAAGACACGGTGAAAGCTGTGAAGAAGGTTCTTGAGAAAAAGGGGCACAGTTGGGTCATCTGCTTGGAGTAACAGGGAGATAAGTGATAAACAGGGCTTGAAAAGCAATGGCATTTTCAACTAGATCCTGAAATGAATAGTAGGTCCTCATTGGCTGAAATAGAAATAACAATAAATCTCTGTGCAGTGTTTTTCTGTGTGGTGGAATAGGTGAAACAATATGTGTAAGGAAAACGCAAATGGACTGAAATCAGAATGTGACTGATTTGACAAATCCAAAGATGGATGTGTCTGACCTCCTGTGAACAGTGCAAGGCTGTATTCTTAGGTGTACTTGATTTCCCACATTTACCTATGATCATAAAGAAAATTTCATGCGGTTGTGTGTAAAATCGGAACCATAAGAGCGCCAGCCTCCTCTATGCCATAGGAGTCAATGAACACTGCACTGTTTATGTACACAGACATGGGAGAGTCCAAACCCTCCCTTTGGAAAGTCAGGATAATGATTTAAAAGTAGCTACTTTGTCTACAAGCTGTAGGAAAGATCATTGCCTCAATTTTTAAATTGTATGTGTTTTGTCTAGTCTGAGCAGCCTAACCTTGGCCTGGCAAATCTCTTTGCTAATGTGTAGAGAGTGATGCAGATAGCTGCTCTGCAACACCACATGGGATACAAAGTTCATTTGCTTTGTCCATTTGCCCAGTGGGAAAGCGGCAGGATTGGACTGTGGTGAGTTTCAGTGCTTTTCAGATAAATCTGCGTTCTCCCTTCCTGTGCTCCTTTGTACCTCCGTTCATCCCCCTCTAAGTGGGGATTTGAAAAATCAAGGCTGGAGGGAATATTCCTATGTTCTGCTGCCACGTAGAGGCTGAGGAAGGGACCAGCAGTGAAAAAATGAAATGGCCCATTTTGCCTTGCAGGCAAATGAAGTTTAAAAATAGATCTTATGCCATTATATTTGGATTTGCTTGCTTCCACCGTCTAATTCAGATAATCACCGAAGTAAGAAATGCTTCTGTTTTCTATGAGTTGCTTCTTCATCGGTATTTGCTTGATGTTTCAAAGATATTGTAGATTTTGCTGGCTTTTTCTTTTTTTATGGGCTTTTTTTCTCAGCGGGTTTTGTATCTTGAGCGTGAAATCAAATGGGTTACAGTGACTTGTCAAACTGGATGAGTTTGCCTGCCAGGAGGTAGGTGTGGAAAAGCTGCTTCTTTTAAGATTGCCTGACAGCACTAAATAATTAGGAAATGGAAATGAGGGCGGATACGAGTTTCCGTGTGTGTGTGTGTGCAAGTGTGTTTGTGTTTTTCGCTTAGACACACCACCTTGCTTCTCAATTCGCCGGTGTCAGCAAAATGCTTCTGCCCCTCGCCGCAGGCTCTCCCCGCACCCTTCCCCATCCTCTTCCTCTTTTCCAGGGCCTCCCTCCTTCAGAGCAGAAATGCCATTTAACCCAGGGCAGGGCACCTCTGAAACGCTACCCAGCCTGAGGTGCTCTGCTGGGTCGCGATGGCTACGGTGAGAGCTGAAACAGAAGCCAGGGGCCGGGCAGTGGGGCGTTCAGGCTGGTCCCCTCCTGCGTGTCTGGTGTCCACCCTCTTGCCATTGCCGTCTGGTGGTTTTTGAATCGGAGGGGTCCCCAGGGTTTCATCCCCGGTGGCCGTTAAACTGCCAGCCAGGGGAGCTGGGGAGGGACACCTCATGGCAGGGGGGACGGGGAGGGCCCTTTGCATCTGGGGATAAAGCCAATTTTTTTTCAAGACGAGGCCTTTTCCTGGGAGGCGGGTGTAATACCAATTCAATACACTTATCTTACTGGGGACAGTAGCAATAATCCTGTAAATATGATGAGTCCATAGCATCTGTTTAAGGGGAAATGAAACAACACAATGATATAATCAGTATTGTTTTACAGGTAGTTGAAACGTGTATACTTCTTTCAATGTTTTCAAACATAACATTAAAAACATTCATAAAATTAAATCTGGATCCTGGTATTTGATAGCTCACGGAGGATATCCAGATTTAGTCGGAGACAGCTCCACTGGAATTGCATTCTCAACAATCTTAAACAGAAATACGTGCATGTGTGGTGGGAATGCACGTGTTTTGTGGTTTTAACTGTATCAACAGGTGTGTATATGTAATCAATGGCTGACTACTCATCAGAAAATCTCTAGCTCTCTACTTGTCGGAATTTGGCGAATGCTCAGATTTTGCATGTTTTGCATTTCTGGGGAGGGATTGTTTATAAAAGAAAAACGGACTTCTTTGTGAAGTATTTGAACAGAACACTTTTCTTAAGCTTAAAAGGTAATGCTAACAAACTGAGGTTTCTTCTTCCTTTTTTGTTCTATGTTGTGGAATGATCTGCTTTACTAAAGCTTTTTGTGATTTAGGAAATGTTGATCTTTGTCCTAATGGCTGAAACAGATGTTTTTGAAATGCAGGAAGGTCCCAGGAGATGGCAGTGTACAATAACACATTTCAAAATATTTCTTGGAAACTAAAAGCATTTCACAATTAAAATTGAGTTGTTATTTTGCAAAATGTTCATACTATTATTTCAGGGAAGTTTATCAAAGAACAAAATGATCAGGTAGGTTTGTTTACTGATAGCCTACTTTAGCATGTCGTATCTTTTATGCAGTGAACCACCACTGTACATGAACTGAACTACTAGATGACAAGATACAATTTGCCTTATTCAGCATCTTTATGTGCAATTCAGTAATAGACTGTAATCTGCAATAGGTTGTAATCTGCATATGTATTTAGGATAGCTCACTATTCAGTTTATTTTATATTTTTGCTGTAACACTACACAGTTTTTCTGTATTGTCCTATATTGCAATTTAAACTCTGTGATTAACCTAATTCAACACATTTTTTAGTAATGTTCATACTGTTTAGGTATACACGGTGCCTCAATTTTAAGAATTTTACTCTACTAAATAGAGTAAACTTCAGGTTTCAATTTTTCCAATTTTTTGAGAATATAGCCCCATAGTAAAACATTCTAATTTTTTTTTTAGCACTTATTTATGTCTGTTGAGAATTGTTATCATGAAAATAAACTTATCTTAGCAAAATTTCATCACATACTTTTCAGAAAAAGAAGATTTAATTTTAAATAAAGGTATTTATGTGTTTTAAGGGTATTGAAAGAGTTGAAAATATCTTCTCTTTAAAGTTTCAAAGTTGTATCTAATATTTGGAGCCAGCTTTTGCAATGAAGTCCAGGGAACAACATGTGAATTTCTTTGTGGAGTTTCTTTATTATTATCGCAGAGCGTTAAAAAGGATGTGCTTCCATTGTGGGAAAAATCTGCAGCCAATTCTGGAGGTTACTTCTACCGGGCTAAGCACCTCTCATATCTATCAGCTTTGAGCCCTTTTTTGAAGTCTATCAAAGAACAGCACTTGTGACTGCAATGGGACCTCAAGAAGACAAGGTTATATGGCAACATCTGGATGAACCCAATGACTTTGTGGTAATCAAGGAGTTATAAAAAGCAGAAATTGTCTCAAAAGGTCACGTTTTTTATGATTTCTTTTGCAGTAGCTGGTGTCCGTGAGGATGTCTTTTTGATCTGGAAGGAGTTGGAGGAAGCCAGGAGTACAGTGAGACAAGTTCAGAAAATTGTATCAGAATCTGACCAGCCTGCTTCTCAAGATGGTATAGTTTATGCTTCTTTCAAGAGAGTTACCATTATATTAATGATCAATATTTTATTTGTGAACAGTTTTGATTACATGTCAATTTGGGGATGATTTTCTCAGAAATGTGTATATACATGTAGCACCTATACTTGGCATCAAAGTGTAGGGTTGCTTAAAACTTTCCATTATGAATCTCTGTTTACTGCTTAAACCTGCTGAATTTTAACAGCTCTTGCTGAAACACACCATTTTTAGGTCATCCATGACTGAGTTTAGAAATTACCTAGATGTCAAGATATTGAAATAGATTTGTTGTGGTCTCTCCCTCTCTGCCGTCTCAAAAGGTCACGTAATTTTGTAAATTTAAATTTGTACTTCCCTACACAGTGTTGGGGAAGTACCTCATCTCTCTCCCATCATGGTTTTCTTAGGATAGCCTCTAACCTGGTACCTAGTTCTTTCCCCTAAAAGGGAAGAAGTGTGGGTTTGAATTCTCTTAGTCAAAGGTAAAGGACTGAAACTGATTCTGGATAAGTACTCTGACAACTCCTGTGTTAAGAAACATGGAGGAACACCCAAACTTGTTCATTAAACTGACAGTTCCCATCATTATGTTTGGCCTAGAACATGATTCATTTGTTGTTCTGTGCATACTGATTGGATTGAGCCTTATTGGAGACAGAAGCATAGCTGATTTCTGAATCTCTGGAAGGTTTTGACAGGGGATGGTGAGAAGCTACTCAGCCCTGCGAAGATGGAGGTTCTCTGGACATGCTCTGGAGCAGAATGATCACACTGACAAGACCTAAATACTGAAAACTTAGGAATCTGAAGAGTCTAGGCAGCTTCAGTGTTGGACTGCAACTAAGGGGATGAATTTTCAGGATCATATCTACGATTGTCAGTGCCTCTATTCTGCAGTAGCCCATGGTTTTAAAATACTTCCATGGATTCTGGTGGCATTTTTTGCATAAATTGATACAAGATTCAGGTTGAGTTAGCACAAGTCATCGGTGATTTTGTGTGTAGCTTCAGTATTGTTTTTGCAGTGCAACTGCTTCCACTCTGGCTAGATGGAGTCTGGGGCCAGACACCCTTTTCTGGATCACCTGCTGCAGAATGCTTTGTACAGTCAGTTGGTCAGTCACTTGAACTCTCAGTGGTGTGTTGAGATGTGTGTCTAGGGTGGCGATGGCAAAGATTTGAAGCTGCCTGCACTGGGGTTACACATCTGTCAATAACGTAACTGCAGGATTTAAGCTTGAGGGTTTTTTCTTCTGTGAAGGCATAATACAGTTCTTTATACTGATAATAACATCTTCTGAATTAGCAGGACTTCCCATATGAAGTTAAACATCAATACCGTAATGCATATGAACAAAAAGATCGCAGCAAAGCTGCAAGGGCAGCCCTAATTTCAGTGTTTATTTATGTGTTCCTGACTATGCAGCTTTAGTGTTCTTTTAGAGTTTGCCTTCATACATAATCACTTCATAAATAATTAAAACCAAATTAAATTACAGTGTGATTTATTTTGTCAGTTCTTCAGCATTATTTTATTGTCCATTAATCCAAATAACTGCAGTTTTTCTTTTTGTCTGCATTTCTTCCTTGTTTTTCCTTCCTGATCTGTTTAAAATGCTCTGCTGAAAAATGTAGTTTGTTCAGAAGATTGCAGTGTTCTGCAGGAGAAGAAACAGAGAAAAAGAGACAATTTTTCTGCTGACTCTCCAGATAATGCACTAGTTACATGAACTGAGACATGACTTTTTACATAAAGCATGTGGAAGGAAGAAAACAACACTTTTTAAAATTATGTGAGTGCATTTGTGACGCTTGCCACACTGGCTGTTCTGAGGACCACGAGCAAGCAGAAAGGAAATGTTTCCACATGAACAGGCTCTGACTCTGTGCATGCCCTGATGCTGGCTGATCTCTGTGTGTGTTAAGGCAGTAGATGTCTCCATAGGTTTGTTTATAGGCTCAGAATCTCAGTACTGTTGTCACTGTAGCTGGCTCTAAACAGAGTAGATATTTATATCACTGAGGTCTGACAAAATTGAAGTGTGACAAAATAAATTCACCCTTCTGTGAGAACCAGTGCTGGGTCATTCAGTTTAGGTGTGGTTTATTGAACTAGCGATGAGTGAGTGTAGAGCCCTGTATCCTATTACTGTTACCCAGAGATGTGCAGTGCAAACCTTAAGATGGTCCTTCGAGAATTTGTAAGACAATATGACATAAAAAGGTAAACAGGAGAACAGCCATACCAGATCAGTCAAAAAAAAAAACAACACCAAACCTTTTTTCTTACAGTATCAATTAGAAATGCTAGAAGGATGATGTAGAACTAGAGAAAATGTTAAGACGGTAAATGAGTGATTTGTGGCTTGGGATACATGATACAATATTCAGCCTATAAAAAGTCAATATTGCAGAGAAACACAGTAAAATCTGTTCCAAAGACATTGTACTTTGTCCTTTTACTTTAAAGGGCCTTCTCTGAAAAAGACCAACAGCAATGTTCTTGACTGTATTTTCAATTGTATCTCCGTTGTTTCACTTTCTGAAGTGATTCTCCTTGAGTTAGACATCTTACATAGGAATTTTTGGGGGCATTTTGTTATTCAACCAGTATGAAGGTTAAGTAAACCATATTCCTTTTATAAGTTGATCCTGTAGCTATTTATCTTCTCTGTAGCAATTTATCTTCTTCCCTGCCCGTCTTTTGATGGGTTTGTTCCAGTTAAAAAGGAATTTGTTGTGAAGAATTGTCTGATAAGAAAAAAAAAACACAACCAAAGTAGAAAATATTAAAAAAGAGTCAGAAATATCTGCTCACTCCAATGCTCTTGGTGCAAGCAGAACAAATTTGAAAATTTTAACTGAAGCATCGTAGCCTATTTTTGAAAATAGCTTATCCAAAATGAACTGTGTTATACAGGAGATTTTGTTTGTTTTATTTTATTTATTAGCAACCAAAACTGATCATCCATTACAAAAGCACACATCTGACAAATATTTGAGTTCTGAGAAGTGGTTACAGAAGTATGGCTTGAAAGCTCAGAAGCTCACACTGTATGATGCACTTGCTGATTGTACTTTTCGCCATTCAGATGGGATTGTTGACATAAAAACTAAACCAGAGAATGAATCTTCACAAACTGATGCTGTGAGTATTGTTGATTTTCCTTCATGTCCTGTGAGTTGTTTGGTTTTTCTTTTAAAGTTTGAAAACTTGACTGATAGATGAATTTGTAATGACGTGTATGCTCCATTTTTTTGGTAGTTTTTGTTCAAGTCAGCTTACTAGTGGAATGGGACAAAGGTCATCATAAATAAGGTTGTTTCAAAGGGCTATTTGAAAATTACTGTTTTAAGGACTCCTTCCTGGTCCACATATAATCTGCAAGGAAGAATCCGGACTGGCTTAAGTAATACCTTGTATTTGTATGGGGTAGGGCAAAGATTGCTTGTCATCTTTATTTTTCTTTAGAAAAAGCCTTGGTCTCAGCTGCTCCAGTGTTTGCAGGTCCGTAAATTTGCATTCATTTGTCTTCTATTTGTTTTTTCAAGCTCTACCATTACACTGTTTGGTAAGCTTTTGGTCTTGCTAGCTACAAGAATAAAAAGAGTTTCTATTGAGTTTTGCTAGGAGCACCCTATCCCATGTCTATTTCTGCACCTGTTCATATGCAAAAAGCATGTACCTTTGAATTTTGTTCACCAAATATTAAAGGCACTGCAAAATAATGTGTTTTGGAACATGAAACATGTTTTTCTTGCCTGTAGGAGACAAAGACGAAGGTAATTCATGCAAAATACTGTGACAAATTTGTACATACCTTCTGGAAAGATGGATCTGTAGTTCACGTGTATGTTAGTACAGAAAAATATAAGCAGTATGAAGAGAAAATGAGGGCAGCTCTCAGACAAGTGGAAGGAAGGTTAGTGTTCTGTCATGCAAAATCATTTTGTATTATTTTACATTGGTGTTGAAATGTTTGACATTTACTGTCATAATAAGCTCAAGTGGTTGGTAAACTGCCAGTAGCAGTACTAAGCCAGAAATCCATTTTAGATCAGAATCTTGTGCGTAGGATTTCTTAGTAGCCACATAAGAAAACTGATGAGCAGTTTTGTCTTTTGTTGTCCTTCTGGAACACAAACATGAAATTTAGCCTACGTATTATTGAAATACTACTAAAAGTGCCAAAAAGCATCAGGACATAAGGTAGCAGATAACTTCTAGAATCATCAATAAAACTTGGTAAACATTAATCCTGTGTACCTAGGATCTCTTGTGATAGCTCTAACACCAAATAGCACAGCTTGGCTTGTGCCTGTACTGATACTTGTTATCTGCCCTTTTTGTGATTTTATGTTGAAGACAAATTTGAATAGTCTAGATCAGTGTCAGAGCATGAGCTGTTAAGTCATGCATATGATCAGAAGTTCAGTGCTCAAGCTAGTTTGGTAGTTTACTTTTCTGCAGCTGTATAGATACACTCTTAGCTTTTGTAGGACATCTGCAGTAAAAAGGCAATCTGAGGCCCTGATTAATCTGTCCTAAAGATGCCCTAAAGTAATTTAGCTTTCATATCTACATTAGGAGAAGAAGGAAACTTTCAAAATTGATATTGTAGAATCGAGAGAAAGAATAAATGTTGACCTCTATTTTTTATATTAGGACAATGAGATGTCTCACTGAAAAAAACAGGATTTGAACTTTCATTTTATTGTTGCCTCTCTACCAAAAGAGTAACAAACTGAATACATTTAGCAAGGTCAAGCAGAATTTTGCTACTCCTTTTGATTTATCTTCATCTTGCTGTATTTAGGATAACATTAACATACTGTGAAAGGAAAATTTCAAGTAAAGTGTTTTGGTGAGTTTCTATTTTTGAAATCTGAGCCACGATGATGGGTTTGCTGCTTTGAATAGTTCATCTCATTGTTAGAAAGTCTTGATAGACCTCATCAAACACTTTGGGGGATATAACCAATGGCAAAATAGCTATCAGTAGCAAATGTAATAGTAACCTATAATTTTCCATTATATCATTTTTTTAAACCTCTGTGGAGATGAGTAATATTTTTCCCAGGGCCATTATATTCCGTCTGTTAAATGTCTCTGTTTCACAGTAGACAAGTAGTTTATGACTCTCAAGGGAAATCAGATTTGGACCTGCTGCAGCCATTACTGAGGAAATGTTCTTGTACACAGCAGCGTGTATGCACGCATTTAACTGGCAGGCATGCTTAAACCCTGTTTAAAATGTAAAACTAAGTCTGTATATAAGGTTCAAGGTCAGCAAAGCATCGAAGCATCTGTGTTATATTAAGACTCTTCAAAGTGCTCAAGTTCCTTGCAGAATAGCTTAAGTGGTTCCCTGAAAAGGGAAGCGTATTAGCATATGCTTAAATGATTTCCTGAGTTCAGGCTGGAGAACAGTTACAGGGCCAATAGTTACAGTTACTTCCTTGTGGTTTTCCCGGCTTAAACTACCTAATAATTGACTATATAAAGGTGCTATATTGCTTTGTCTGTTTTGTCTGTCTCCAGATTCCTACTGAAATTAGAAAATAAAAATGTCTGGTGTTGTTACGTAGTCACAGAGGATTGGATCATGAAGGCCAATATATTGCTTCTGACAGTAAGCAGTAACAGGTGCTTAGGGAAAGAGAGTAAGAGGTACAGCAGGGATGAAAAGATCCTTCTTGTTAGATTCTGATACGCAAAACTCCAAAGATCTTACAGACCAGTTTTTGAATTTTTTTCTTCCTCCCCCAGGATCAAGTGGCTTCAACAAGGAAGCAGAGGGCTCTTTGGAAATGTGTTTGAAGATGATGTCTATATTCTTATTGATACCTCCCAGTCTATGAAGGATAAGCTGCCACGGGTGAAAGAGAAAATATTTCAGCTCATACAGGTGTGATAAAGTGATGATTCTGACAACTGACAAGCATTTTAGACTAGGCTGATCTTTTCTGGATGGATATTACTCTCGGTAGAAAATTAATAGATACTAGAAAACTAATACTAGAAAATGAATAGATACTGTGCCAGGAGGTTTCACGGGCAGCTGCACAGAAGTGGTGATGAAAGAGAGGCAAAGATTCCAGGCTCTGAAACTTTGTACAAGCTTGCACAAATCTTTCCCTCCTTATAACTTCTGTCCAAAAGCAACTTCAGCAAATTCCTAGCTTAATTCTCTCTAGCTGTCCTAGTTCCCTTACCAGTGCTCTACATTGATTCTTGTTCTCCTCCTCTAAATGATATCTTTCTTTGATTCTGATTTCAGTTTCCTTTGGTCAGCAGTCATCATCTCTTCCTTACACCACTATTCATACCTAGTTTTGTGTCTCTCTTTCTTGCCCCCCCTAGATATTTTACATATAAGTAAATGGGGGCTTGCATCGGGAAGTTCAAGTAACCTTAATAGTTTTAAGCAATAATTGTCTCTCTCCATATGTCTCTTTGTGTACCATAACTGAATCTTATTGTAACCATATAATCAACTCTGTATAATAATTACACCACCTATTAGTCAGTATTTCAGGATACAAGTATTCTTTCTGTTAACACTGAGTGAAATTCAGATGCTGTCTCTTGCAGGAACAATTGAGATACAAAAAGAGATTTAACTTTGTGAAATTTAGTGCCCAAGCAGTGGCATGGCAAGAGAAACTTGTTGAAGTTAATGAGGAAAATTTGCAAGATGCTTGGCTTTGGATAAAAGGGCTTGAGGTAACATGGGAACTAATTATCACAAAGCGTGTTTCTACAAAATTATATTTGTGTCTTCTCTTTCTGTATGGCTGAGGTATTTTGGGATTGACTAAGTATTTGACTTGAGTAAGCTGAAAATATAGATGATGTATAGACTTTAGTAGAACTGAATAAAACTTATTATCTTTGTCAGGTATAATAATCCTTTAATAGTGGACCTGTTTATAAGATCATGTTAATTAAACTTGCAGCCTGCTATGTTTAGTAGCCACAGTGCAAGCTTTGGCTAATTTGATTTCTGTAGGAACCATGACAGTGCTCAGACCCTGTGTCTAAATTTGTCACTTTTGCTGCAGGGATGCTGCATGGATGAGGGCTGTCGCTGGCAGGCTTACAGCTCAGAGGTGGTACAGAAAATTGGTGCCAGTGAGCTGGAGGAGCATTTCTAATCATTTTTGGTGCATAGACAGCTGACTTTAGCCTTCATAGGAACATGAGAGCAACCGTACTTAGACTGAACGTCTGTCTGTCTACCCAATATTCTTTCCTGACAGTGCCCAAAATCTGAGGATTTTTCCCTGAAACAGAGCAGAAATGCTTGTAGTTAGCCACAGTCAGCTACCAGACTGTAGCTGTCGGCAGTTTTAGGACCAGTTAATGTGTCCAATGTGGACAGCAATGCTATGAGCACAGGACTGATATATCCCATGTTATGTTTTCTAACACAAAAAACATGTTTATATAATAGAAGTCCTCAGCATTATGACAGCTTTTCCTCAAACTTAATAATGAAATTCCTGGGGATGAGGGAATTGTGGAAGCTACATAATACCTCTGAGACTACAAAGCAAGATAAATAACTTGGTATTCTCAGAAAGTACTAACAGACAAACGCATGGAGAAAAGAAAGTATTAGGGTGGCCTCACTGAGTACTTGGTGAATACTTCTAACTGAGGTTAGTTAACTTAATTTTACTGCCTTTCTTGAGACTTGAAAAGTGTGCAGTGTTTAAGCCATATACATGGTACAGCATCATGCAAGTTCGATAATACTTTGAACTACTATACTTTGATACCATCTTGTACTATTTGGGAATGGCCTTTTTCATCATTATTCATGAAGTTGTGAATTGTTGATTATAAATTTCCTTCTACGTTCAGATCTACACATCTGAAACAGTACAGAAAACAGTCTCCCTTTTTTTCGGGGATGACATCTGCTGCTGACCTTTTAGTCTGTTTAAAGCGGTGCAGGCATAAGTCTGAGATCAGAAAGCTGGCTTTACAGTGAAGCTGAAATGAACAGAGGATTGCCCTGGAATATTAATCAGAGTAGATCCTTTGATCTCATTTTATACACGTTGGTCCTGGGATGTTGAATAAGGAAGCTGAGCTATAAACAGTAACTAACTGTTCCTTAAAAATTCTTTAGAGGTGATAACATTTAAAACTTTGTGGGTAATTATGCCATGTAGTAGAAGCATGTCAGTATTGTTTAAAAACTGATAAAAACAGTGTCCATCTGTAACAGTAGCAGCTGAGAAATTTAAAATTGTCAGCTTTTATCATAAGTTACATAGTTATTTCACTCCCATCACCAGCATCCACAGTATTTTCCTGGGATATAGTGGAAGAAGTTGTTTTGTTTCAAATCAGATCAAACCCATTTACCATTATTGAAGAGTCAGGATAGCCAATTTACACATACTAATGAGTGATGTGTGCCTAAAACTTCATAATGCTTATTAAAACATTAGTAAAATTAGCTATATTTAACACAAAGAAAATGTCTCAGGCTGGTTATTTCTTATGGGTGAATACTGGTAAGGATTGTTTGTGGATTAGAAGATAGGACTATAAAGTATCTGAACTGTCTTGCTTTCTGGCCCATATACTCTTACGCAGACATACAGAGTCACTCTCAGAGTATACCTCCTATTCCATTTCACCTGGTTTACTTTGTCCTTTCTAATAGAACTGTTTGCTGGAGGGATGGACTGGAGGAAGTTTTAACACAATTATTTGGACTGAAGAGATAATGCTATCTTTTAACATATTTTTGCTTCTATAATGCATTATATATGTGGATCCTGAGTCTCTTCTCACTTACACCACTGCAGTCCATTTCAGGGATTTTGCTTTGGCCCCATTGAAAGGCTAAGACTAAGACTTTATGAAACATTTTTACGCACTGATATAGCCTTACATTTTCCTTAAATTTGGAAGGTCTTGTACACTGAAGTTTTGAAAGGTGAAAGTCTGAAGATGTAAACTGTAGTTTTTAGGTTCCCATAAGCCATTAAATGTATTTCAGTGAGTCTGGAGTTGCATTTAGTCTAAAAAGAAACAAGACAGATGATGATCACTAAGTTTGTGAATGTCACAGGAAAAGTGCTAGTATTACTCAAATATGAATACTTAAGGGCACAGTATTGCTTTATTATGTATGTTTTGTTTTTATAGCTAACTTCTGTGCTAAAAAATAAATTATATTTACATTGATGTTCTGAGGGGGTAGATGGGAGATAGTCTGGAAAAAATACTGTTCAAAAAACCATGAAGGCCTTTACCTATTTTTGAGAAATAAACTCATACAACTCTTCTGAATTATTTGGTTAAGTAAAATATGTATTTCAAGGGAGTGTGATGAGTTGGCTGTCAGGAGAAGTAGTGGGAAAATATAATGGAATAGAACTTTTATCTCACATCTTGCTATCTGTTTATAGTCTTTTAGCGATTGCTTTTGTTTCTACAGCTCCTATTTCTGTGGCCTGTATTTTGCTTATGCGTGTTTCCATAAGCACTGAATGCCAATTGGGTACCAATTTATGCTACTTTGACATTTGATTTGATTTTTCTAGCTATTTGACATAAATATTTTCCCCATTTTATTACTCATTTTGGTTCTGTAATATCCCTTGAATCAGTACACTGTCATATGAATTTAAGAATAGAGGCAAAAAACTGTTAGTATTTATAGCGGTTTATTTGGTTTTTTCTTTTTGGTTTCTTAGGCTGGAAGTTCCACAAATACACTCAGAGCTCTCCAGATTGCTTTTGCTGATACTGACACTCAAGCTATCTATCTCTTGACTGATGGGAGACCTGACCAGGTATTTCTGAAATGAGAAAACAGAAAATACAGTAATGTGGTGCTACAGTGGTGGTGTCAGAAGGCTGAAGTATGAGATGAATATCATACCTGCAGAGCCGAGTCTCTTGGACGTTGTCATAATCTTGAAAAATTGTATATGAAAAATGTGCTACTTGTGAACGGGTTTTGATTAGAACTGTCTGCCCACAGTCTAGTCTTTGGTGCATGATAACTCATGACATTTCTCATGAGTTATTTTAAGGATCTGGTAACTGATTAAACATTAAAGCTGTATGTTAGTATCAAGGTTACGATTTGTGTTAAATAAAATATCTCTCTGACTTAGTACAAATATCTCATGAATTAGAAATCAGAAAATATGATACGGTTGGATTTAAATATTAAAACCTTGCAATCTTGTGTGATGTCTTGAAAACCTACAAAGAAAATGTTTCATAGCAAAATAAAAAAAATACCCAAGTTTTTGTTCAACATTTTTTCTCAAAGAACATGTCAAATTTATAGGCAGGTACCTTCTTTCATTCTGTTGCAGAGCTTACACAAAGGCTATGTCACGTGAGAGGAGTAAGGGCCTAATTATTAATTTAAATTATATTCATATAAAGATGTTACCATTAATATTGTTCCATCAGGTCTCCATATGATACCAAATTCCATTTTCATCCTACTGAGTCGAATTTGATCTCATGTAGGTGAAATTCTGGAGTAGCAGTGATCTGGAGTTGCTTTAAGTCTCACTTTAAGTGGATAATAAAATCAAATGGGTTGTTACCGTGACTTAAACTGATGCTATTTTGTGTTGTATCGCATTATATAACACCAACTAAAAACTGGAAAAAAACCACTTGTTGATCAGATATAATGATGCAAATTAGGTAGAACTGGGCTTAGGAGCTGTAATGCATGGTGAAAACTAGCTGGTATGCTGAGAATATTTGCTATGGAAAATTTAGCTTGGTTGTAATGGCAGATACGCAGCAAAAATTACTTAGGTAAATAGCTGGGCTGAAGGGCAAATCAAATTAATTACTGAAGCATATACAATAAATCTAGGATTCAGGAAGTATCATAAACTTTCAGAAATAATGTCTTTAAATGTTGATAAGAAAGAAAAATGATAAAGGCTCACTTTTCTTTTTGTTCTGTTTTTCTTGATAAGAGAAAGTGGTCCGTGAGAAAGGGTGGATTTATATGCTTCAAAGTCACTAGAATATCAAAATGTAAACCTGATTTAAATCAGCAAATGAGAAACGTTGACTTACATCTTTTAATGTTGTTTTTAATTTCAGTTTTAGTCTTTGATATTTTCTCAAGACAAGTTGATCGTTATTGACTGTCACTCATCACAACTCAGTTTAAAACTGATCAAAATCTTTGCATTGTTTCACACTTACTTTTGGTAGCTCGAAGTGCGTATTCATATTTTATTAAAGAATAATTTGGCTAAACGAACACTTAGGCAGATTCTTCATCTTAATATTTTTATAAAGTTAGAAATTAATGAACACTTCTTTTTTCCTAATTAATAATGGCTTTTATGAATTTCATTATACTTTTTAGATGAAAAAGAGGAAATGACCAAGATTGCTTTTAACTATTAAAGAGCAACAAACAAATATATTGCAAATATCATCAGAAAGCTAAATTTATTATGATCTATGTCAGTATTCTGAACAACCAAAGTGTTATCAGAAGTTAGAGTTTCTTTCTACCAGATTCTTGAAAATGTTTACACCTGGTAGATCTTTTACTTCCTCACCTAATTTTTATTTATTTATTGGAGGAAGAACACTAGCTTTCCTATTTTCTCAGCCTCTGTTTTGTTTTCTGGTATTGAGTCAACTTATCATTGAACTAATTTAGCTTAATAAAAATATCAACAGTTATATACATCCAAAAATATTCAGTGAGATACGTCCAGTGATACTAAACACCAGTGTAGTAGTTCTGTTTCCTATACTTAGTATTTTCCTTTAAGACTTCAGAAACAGAGTACTGATTATAATTGACATTTTATTTATCAGAGTATCCTGTGCCTTAATGCATTATCAGTGTTTCAAATTCAATTTTAATTAGCTCATTTTATATAATTAAGAAATTGCAATCCATATAAAATGTATGCTTTTAATGGGTCTGTA
This sequence comes from Rhinoptilus africanus, assembly GCA_013400135.1. Taxonomy (NCBI): domain Eukaryota; kingdom Metazoa; phylum Chordata; class Aves; order Charadriiformes; family Glareolidae; genus Rhinoptilus; species Rhinoptilus africanus. Next base: position 862,599 of record VXBO01001765.1, on the reverse strand, counting down.
TCTGTCTCTAAGCAACAGTATGACTGATTAGATTCTTACAAATTCTTCATATTTTGATAAATACATTTCTAGATGTCACATGTTTAATATACATTTTTCAATTTTCAGCCCCCCCAAATAATTCTGTTTCAAGTCCAGCTTCATCGTAAAATTCCCGTCCATACTGTATCCTTCAACTGTGATGATACAGAAGCTAATAAATTCTTATACAAACTATCTACTGAAACAGGGGGACGGTTTCATTATTACAACATTTGTTTGACTGATCCTGATACTACACAGTTTATTGTTGTGAGTATTTGAAAATAAATGTGTTTTTTTCTTCATGCTATTGAAGGAACCACAGGACTTGCATTATTGTGATTTCATATTACAATAGATTATTAAAAAAAAAGAATGTTAATCCTAGTCAGATTTGAAGTCATGTGAAAGCAATGTGTGACATTTTTGCTTATGAAATTTTATTAGACAACAACAAAATGCCCAAATATCATTCAATATACATTTGTACTGCTACTGTTGCAAAAATGCCCCAGAAGAATTGAATTTGAATGATGATGAATGCATGATTCTATGAATTTTGCTAGAAGTTTGCTCTACAATAGCCACTGGGGAGAGGTCTTTAATGCGTAAAATGACTAGAATAGCAGTGACCTATGAAGTGTGACTAAACAGCTCAATCTAACAATCCCCAATAGGAAATTTCTGAATAGACTAACTGAAACACCCATTTAAAGCATATTCTTGTTTTTAATTGAAGTTAAAACAGTTAATTAGTTCCATAAATTTTGGAAATGGTGGTAGTGGAAGAATGAGAAGAACCAGGAACAAGGCAATAGCAGGAAATTTAGAACTTTGCAGACACCGATCAGAAGGAATACGTGAAAATACTCCAGTTCTTGAAAGATATTACAGAACATGCAGGCAATTTTGATGATTCTGCAGATGCGGACTGTGGGACACCGCATATGTTGGAAAGATGAGGGACAGAGTCTGTGTTGTCCATCTCCAGACTTCGGGCCCTGTGGGAGTTGTGAAGGGATCATCATTGGAATTTCCTTCCTGTTTCCTCCTGTAGTCCAAACGATTCCCAGGCAGTTCCAATGTTTATTTGAAGAGTATGTTTTTTACTTCCCATTTTTCATGGACAGTATGTGATATAGCTGTGATCTGTAGAATGACATGGCAACAGTTGTCATGTACATATTTTGTATTGTATTTTATTTGTTTACTTACTTCTTTGCTCACTTGCTTGGAATGAGAGGAGCTCGTGACCTCATTATGTTATTTAGAAACATGGCTGTTCATATCTCAAGGGGTAACCGGCTTGTTAGGGAATGCTTGTCCTTTTCCTAAAAGGGAAGAATAATTTGAAAGGCTGTATTGCCAAGCACATTTTAATCTCTTTTTCTATAAGCTTGTTCATACATACAGAAAGTGAACAAATCAAACTGTGATTTAGGAAACAGAGATACTACCTGAAGAGGTGTACAAAATTATGCACCTGTCCTAACCTAGTCATTATTCAAAATTCTTATCAGAGCTTGCATAATTTCAGTTCAGAAATTAAACATGTTTAGGAGTAATTGTAATACAACATTTGATTTTCTTTTTGTTAGAGTGAGGACATACATCTTTTGAAAAGAGAGATTGAACAAGGAGAAAGAGACCTAGAGACAGTGAGGACCTTTCATGCTGAATGTCTGATGATGGACTGTTATAAAGGAGAAAATGATCCAAAGAATAAGTATGTCCTCATGCTGCTATTATGCTAATAAGAGATAGGAACTATTTGTTACATTGCTCCTTTTTCATTGTCTTGCATTTTTAACCTCTGACATTGTCCTCTTTTTAAAAGAAAGGTTGTTAGTTTTGTGGGGCTTTTTAAAACAGTTACTGTAGTGGAAAAGACAAATCTGGAAAAACTTACCAATACTGTGATGCCTGAAACAAAATTATCTCAAATATTTCAATAGTCTCAAATTATTACAAATAAAGCAAAGAGGGAAAATATTTTTCTGTCTCCAGCACATGGTGAAGTTGCTCCCTCTGATGCAGAGAATTCACAAAAAAGTATTGTCTTATTGGTAGAGCTGGCTTGGCACTTCATGACTTCTATTCTTCTGGATATGCTGATTGAAACATAAATTACATACAAATGTATTTGTCTAAAAGATGGTAAATGCCGTAACAGAAATTCAGCTGACTTCTTTTCACATTTTGGATTTTACAAAGTGTGTCTGTATGTTCATACCATATTTATCCTTGCTTTTTATCAAATGATAAGTAATCTCATCATTAAAAATAGTTTCATGTTCAGCATTAGTTGAAAAACATGCTGAAAATCTCACAGTGCCAAGAATGACCATTCAAAAAGAGGTCCTTCCACAGCATACTGGAGGCAGACTCCTGAGCCACTGTGGAAAAGTTTTCTGCAAGTCTGAATATACTGAGTTTCTGTTTGGGGGACAAACAGAAACAAACAGTAGCTTCAAACATGGAGTTACTTGTAATCTCTACAGGAGCACAGCCTTAATAAAAAAATAGCCTGTCCGGTACCTTATTTATCCGTGTAGTAATAGTACCAAAGCAAAAAAGTACATTAAAAAAAAATCAGATTTTTAAGACAGAAATCTATTAAAAACAGTAAGTTAAAATAAAGGTATTAAAAATAAAGTAAAATAAATTAGAAGTGGAGAGTGCTGTGGAACGATTTCATATGTATAGAAGGGCAGGCAGGATGTCCAGTATGAAAATGTATATGAGTATTTATTTCAGAATTTGCGCATTTTATCTTTTATTAATGCTGGGATATAGGTATATATATATGTGTGTGTGTGTGTGTGTGTGCATATATGTATGCATGTGTGTGTTAGTTATTTTCATTGCTGAGGGTAGGTTTACTCTTTCCCCCAGGGTTCAAAGTGGCTATTACAGAACATTCTAACCTCATTAAAATATATAAAGGTGTTGCCTTAAAACTAATGAAAGTCTTTTAAACAGACTAGGAAACAACTTTTAAATAGTTTAAAAAATAAGAATATTTTAACCTCCTTTGACCTCCCCTTTGAAATGCAGACTAGGATAATAGAGAAATTTTTTTTTCCACTGTTAAAAGCATTTGAAATGAGTATTTAAATTATCAAAAGACTTCAGCTTAATGGGTTTTTTTTAAGCCAGTGATATATGCTTGAAGTAATTTCTTGCTTGTTTCTTCACTTACAAGCAGTAATCACAAGCAGAAGCATACTGTGTCTTCTGACACCGAAGATGTTGAAGAGCTGAGTGCTACTCATAATAGTAGGCCATGCTGTGCTTCAGAAGAGCTAGCACTGACACCACATCAGCAAACCTGGCAAACCACTGCTGACAGTCCAGTCCAAAGGAAGAAAGCATTATATGCAGGTAAGACTAAAATGAACTGTAGTTGTTAGCAGAATTTATACACTAACTTGAAAAAAAAATTCTTAAAAATAGCAAGAAGCGTCCCTAGTTGTAGGAACAAATGAAGCCTTCGATGATTTAAATAGTCATCTTTCTGAAATTCTAACTTCTCTTCATTTTTTCTTTTCAGCCGTCTTACTTGTTTGACCCTATCAGATGAATGAAAAAAAAAACATTTTGACAGAATGTTTTGAAAGCTCTGTAAACAGCTTTTTAACAGTAGATATTAAACCCTTATCTCTTTTTATTGTAAGTAAGTACATCATTGTCAAGAATGAAGAGCTTTCACAAGTTAGAGCATTGCTTGCACTAATATTTCTCCTTACTACACTACGTTTCTCTTTGAAGAGAAACTGCAGAGACTGCATATACTTTCTATGTAGTCTAAAACCAAGTTTACCCAGCTGATGTAGAAGAAGTCTTCATCCTTGGGAAGGTACAAAGTACAAATCAGTGCTGAAGTATTTCTGTATTTGAGATTTTGTGTAGGCAGTCCTGTAAAAATTGGGACTGGATACTAAAGAGGAACTCAAAAATCCCAGGCATGAATTTGAGCAATAAGTTAGCTCGCTCTTCCCCTTTCAAAACTTACAGAGCAAACAAAGACAAGTCTGCTGCGAATCCTGAGCCATAGTGTGAAATCTAGGGAAGAAAGCCTAGAGGAAGGAAGATCTCCTGAAAAGATGAGTTTTTCTGTCAAGAAGAGTGTGAAATGCACAACTGTTTTCAAAGGCAAGTTGACAGACAGGAAGCTCTGGGTGGGGCGGATGATAACATTTCTCCTGCTGCATTTGTAACTAATGGCACCTCATTTGAGGCAAAACATGCAGATCTGCAGTACAAAGGACTGGGACACAGCAGAGATGCAGAAAGCTGGACACGCTGGAAGGTATTGCAACAAGGTCCTTACAGCTGCGGCCAGACTCCTGCCAGTGCCCAAAGTATTCAGTTTACAACAGATTAGTTATGTCCACAGTATGCAGCAGCCGTGATACAACCATGCCTTAGACTGCTGAAAGTGTATCACAGTTGCTACTTATCAACAGAATAAATGGATCTTGAGAATCTTGTTACACGGTAATAGGTGGTTGTCATGATACAGTAATTTGTAGTTATGTTCAATGTTGAGGTTAAAGCTGGGAGTGGTGCTTCTAATTCTGTAATGGGAGGTTGCACTTTATTAAGACGCGTAGACGTGCAAAAAGCATGCTCTCTGGGACAGACACATACGTAGAGACAAAAGTGTTTACTTGTATACACATACAGATAGTTTTCATTTTTCTCAGTAGTTCATGAAACTGTTAACTTCATGATGAGTCCTCTAAGTTGTTCTAAAACTCATCTATGGTACTTAAAGATGTTTTTTTATAGTTCAGCATCTTATTTTTAGTTCTTTATTCACCTTTTATAAAAATTTTCATAGTGGTATACCTTAAATTAGCCACTCCTGGCCATTACATTAATGATAGTACTTCGTATCATATCTTGTATTTGGGAATAAACTGGTTAATCTTCCTTTTTGGGTTATAAGAAATAAATACATACAAAATTCAGGGTTTTTTTTAAAAAAACCTGTTCTATTTTATAAATTTTGTCATTGATTAATTAGAGCTCATGAGGCATATAGTAACATTGTTACTATTGATCAAGCACCAAGAAATGCAGGAAACAATTCTCATTGATCAATTTAGCAACTGAAGTAGACATTATTGTGTAGTCTTTGTGATTGCTAGAAGGCTCAAATAAAAACCTGATGCTATTATGTGTCACCTTATTTATGTATACTTTTTGCGTGCACAAAAACTGTGAGATAATGAAATGCAAATATTTTATCTTAGATCTGAAAATGCAGAAAGCTGTGAAAAGGACATCCAAAAGGTATGTGTGTGATATGTCACAAAAATTATAGTTTATATTTTTCTTCAGTAATTTCAAACTTCTCAAATGTATTTCCACCTTGTGCTACATCTTACGGTCTCTTTTTTTTAGTTCTCTAGATATCTCTTCGGCTCTTTGGTTAAAGACTCATGGCTTGGTTGCTAGGCGACTCACCATCATGGATGCCTTAGCTCCTATAGCTGTCCCTCGTGGTACCAAATACATCCCAGTTCTGGACAAACATGTATTTTCTAAAGTATTTGATAAGGTAAAACTCTCACAGTGTTTCAAAGCAAACATAAAACCTGATACTGTTTTCAAAAGGGTTTTTTTATTCATTTCTATAAATGTCATAATTGCATTCTCGAGTGTTCATTGTAGATGGTTGATGTGCGCTAAATGTATAATGCATATCTGAATGTTCATTCATGCATCAGTAAGAAGATAACACTGATAGTTAATAGTATTTCTTGCAGACTTTACTCTTAAGTTTTAGAGCTATATATTTTTCTTCCATAGTTAACAGCTGATGGCAGTGTGCAGCTATTAGGTGTTCAGCAATTTCATGAGCATCACAGCCTCTACTGATACATATTCATTCACTGGAATATGTATTTTAGGTCCATGAAGTCATTTGGAAAACTGTGCAGGTGCACAGATTGTGGATCTGTGCTTTCTCAAGGTTTACATACGTCCACTAAGACCTTTTGAAAAGCATTGGAATTCAGTAATTAAAATTTAATTCTGACAGGTGTAGAAAATTGTGAGATTCTGGAGGTGCAAAATTCATGATGAGTTGTGTTTCATGAAGCTCTAATTGCCATTCCATTTAAAGGAAGTTCGTTTTGTGGCAAGTTGCTCTAATTCTTGTGTGATGCATCCGATGAAAGACTTACAAATATGCTGCAGCTAATTTTAAATAATAACTGTTTCTTTAAACAATACTCAAAGTAAAAGCTAAACAGCATGTCTTTAGATAATAAGGGGTAAGCAAGGGGTTTGGAATAGAATATGGTATACAGTGATGTGAAATGTTTATTACAAATGTACACATTTGTACATTTTAAAGCTTTCCTGTTTGTTTTTTAAATTTAGGAATAGGAATTTTTGCTATAGCATGGGGTTTGTGGAAGCAAAACCAGATCCTCTGGTTTAGTAAAAGCAAGTCAAACCCAAGATCTTTAAGGATTTTTTTCAAGTGTGACTTTTTTTTATGCTATAAAAAGAAGGCTTTTTGTATCAAAAGCATTAAATATTGTCTATTTTTAACATTTCTGATGTAAAATAGCCATTTTTCAAAAGAAATATTCAATGATTACTAAACTGTACAAACCAATCTGCTCTAAGTGAAATATCAAACAAAAGACATTGTGAGTTTCACATAACTCTTATGACTGATTTATGAACAGTCACTTCTTTTCCCATCTTCTGAATACACCTAAGTAGAGCTCTTTCTGTCATGTTTCTAAATGAAGACTCCTTCAGATCCTTTCAAGACAATCCTGAGCTGCCTTTCAACTGCTATTTGCAAAAACAGTGGTCTGTAAAACATAATGGTAATTTTTAATGGTAGTTCATGGAAGGTTATGGTAGTCTATTTCAGGGCTGAACCAATTTCAGTGTTCTTAGGATGAACTTAGAGCTGTACAGAATTCAAACAGTGATGCGTGGGCTTTCTTTAGATTCAGGGATATAAACACAAAATAATATTCAATTTTTACCACTTTTTTTTGTACCTGCTAATCCCCATTAGTTGTATAGAGAAACTCAATTTCTCAGGCAGTGGAGATTTATTGTTCTATGAGTAGAGGCATGGAAGCAGGGTATAGAATGGAAAAAGAAGACTGGTGGTTGCACACATGGTGTAACCAGTAGAATTTATGAGCTATGGAACCCATTCTCCCTCAAGCCCCATTCCAGCATATCAAGGAAAAGCAGAAAATAGGTTCTTGGCCTAAATGCAGAGCTTGAATAGGAGCCATTAAAAATTGATTAAGAATCTTAGTTATTGTAATACTTCAGAAGACTTCATTGAATGTACAGACATTTTTGCATTCTTCCTTCTGAGATCATAGTTTTCTTATTGTGGAATGCAGAAAGCCTTGTTTGCGTCTCTGGGGATAGTAAAATTTTTATTTTCAGTCTTTGCTGGCAGTGATGATGGAGTAACTATGAGCAGTTTTCTCACCTTGGGGATGCAGCAAGCAAAAGGTTTCCATGACAACTGTTCATTAACAAGAGGCTGACCTGTTGTTTTCAGTTCTATGTGACCTGTCAGTTTCACCTGAGTTATTTCAAAGAGGTTAATTCATTAAACTACCCATCAGATTTCTTTCCATAAAAAACAAAAAAAAATTGGTTTGGGGGCTTGTCTAAATTACATGGTGGTATTTCTGGAGCAAACCTTCCCATAGAACCATCTGAGTATCTGTTGCAGATTGTGGCATCTTAACTACAGCTTTGCAAGTCATGGAGTTTTGACTCAGAGCTTTACTCAGAAGACTGAAGTTCGAATTCAGACAACCAAAACATCTTGTTCAGTCTAAAATAAGGAAGATTTTTCGAGGTTTATTTTGCTTTGGTTTTGTCTTTAAAAATGTGAAATTTTGGTTTTGAATTAAAAGCCATTTTGAAACAAGTGAATTCTTTTGATATGAAAGTTTAAGTATTTGATTTAGAAAAATGACAAAACATTTTGGCACTAAAAAAGCTTCCCTGTGATTTCTTTCAGCTGCATCTGTCAAATTTCATTTGACTTTGTGAGCAGTTTTCATTGCACTCAAAGTATGCATAATATTTCAAGTTTTCTATTTGCTAAGAACACATTCTATTCTGGTTTTATTCTACAATACTGTAATAATATATTTATGTTTGTCTGCTCCTCATATTCAAAGTGTTTTATAAACTGTATTAAATATTAATTTTGCATGTGATGCAGTTTGTACTCTGTGAATTTGTAGGGGAATGTAGGAGAGGGCTTCTATGAAGCCCTGTTGAACTTTTATAAACTTGGTTTGAGTAACATAGCAGACAACAACCATAGCAGTATGGAACTGGAAGGCAGGTACTCTCAGTTCCTTGCCTTTTGGCTTTCAAACTCTACCTGGAAATTACGGGTAGCCAGATTGCATGGCTAACAGTTCTGGGCAGAGATTTACCTCATCTGTCTCTGGCAAGATACTTCACTGACAGCTTCCCATTAACTTTAGCTTCTAAGTGATCTTGACATTAATTTAATATGAGGAGCTTTGATGTGGTCTGGCACTGATGTGACACAGATTTATTAATCAGAGAGAAGACGTCCTCAGAAAGAGAAGGGAATATAAAGTTACACCACTGCTCCTGAAAAAATGGTCATACAGCAGTAATTTGGAATCCAGCTAGGCTGTGATGATTCAAACACAAATAAAACATCACTGAAAAATGTTCTTAATTAAAGAAGTCTTTTTAATGTTTTATTTTCTGATTGATTGCCTTATTCCCCCACCAAGGGTTTTAGTTTTATTTAAATTGAACCTAATCCATCTTTTTGTCATCTATATCCCGATCTCAGACAGGCACTTAGAGAAGCATCCCACTCAACCATATGTATTGAAGACAGTTTTGGGGAGAGTAAAATTGGATTTTTTTCTGTTTAGAATCATCATCAGGACATTGATACATAAAATAGCTTTACTTATATGAGCTGCTGAGTAATTTAAAAGGCTGAATGATGGTGAGACTTTGGACTGAGAGATGGGAAGGAATCTTTCTTCCTCTCTGTCATACTTTCCTACCCTTTTCTC